>JAQBSW010003462.1:0-82907 GCA_029291075.1 Eudiplozoon nipponicum
TCTCCTGAATTATTCAGAGTGTGAAGATGTTCTAGAGCCTTGAGTGGACTCTGGTTGTTGTTCCTCCCGTTGTCGAGTTGTAATCACGATGTGGAAAACGTCGTTCAGGTTCTGCAATTAATTGGCTCGTCTCGCTGGTTGTACCGCAACAAGATGAGTCACGGATGTAGCCAATTGTTGGTGAAACTATCAAATCACCAGCGTAGGTATTGACAGCCGACAGAACGCACACGCGTGACGCAAGGCAGAATGCAAATGCGACAACTAGCTTGCATGGTAAATTGCCGTGCTTAAATAGCATGCCGAATATGCCTACTTGCACACTATTGGTTAAACGGCAAGTTTCGCTTTTTTCTCATTGGTGCAACGTAAATAAAATTTAATTTAATTTACGCAATATGTCGGCCATTAATTTGTGTCGTTACAACACTTTCCTCTCTGAAAAAAAAAGAAAAAAATTCCTCTCTGCGAGGCTAGATAAGAAATGTATGACAGAGTTCGAAAAAAGTTAAGCAAAAATATGATGAACTATAAATGCTGGGCTTAAACATGCTTGTTGGTTGCTTTAACAATGATATGATGCCAGGTAACCACTAGGAATTGCTACACAAATTGTAAGCTCTTACTTTACTTTACTGCGGCTGACTCCTTTTGGAGGATAAGCCGGCTCCACATTTCATGGAGTTTCTTGGGAATTTGGTACAATTGTAAGCTCTAGTGGTCGGTCATACCACGTGAGGCAAAATAGAGCAGTGTAAGTTTTGGGAGCCGCAGCGTGAAGATTTCGAGGTAAATCGCCTCTGAATTTGCCAGGTTTAAGTTAAAACCTAAGCAGGTTGGATCGTTGTCAATGCGTTTGTATACGACCAAAGGAGCTAGAGTGCTCGACGTTGTGGTCATGACATTTGTAGAGTGGTCTTTGTGCGATTGACGAAGTTGAGATATGCATTGAAAGTGGCCTGTACCATGATATGAAGCTGATCACTACTTAGTGTTGCTACACGAAAGCGTTAGCTCTAAGTAGCTGGTCATACCAAAATAGGCAGTGTAATGTCATGTGTGAGAAATACATTATAATGTAAAATATATACATTAAAATCAAAGGTAACTGCATAAAAATATGTACACGAACATTGCCTCAGAGATGGCATAATACCAAAGAACTGTTAAAAAATGCTACAAAATTGTTAGCTAAGAACAGCTGGTTATGCCACGTGAGACAAATACGAACAATAACGTAAGGTTAAAAAAATTTTGATAGTTAATTTTAATGTTTAAAAAAAATCAATTACGCGTTATACAAAGCAGGACGTTGAGATTGTTGGCAGACGGAGCCTGAGACGTGTGTTGAAGGTTGAACGCTCTCAGGATCAGGCGGTTCGATAAACGGTTTTAACCTGTCTATGCTTACTGATGTCGGTGTAGCGCCTTGCATAATAATGAAGTATTTTGGTTGTCTGAGCAAAATCGGGTAAGGACCGCGATATTTTGGTTGTAGTGGTGCAACAGCATTGTCGTTGCGAACGAGTACTCTCTTGCAGCTGTGGAGCTGTGGGTGAACGAAGACTGGACGAGGCGTATGTCTCGGCTGCTTTTCAGACATGTTACCGAAATGAAGTCGAAGGCGGGTAGCTTCGTCTTGTGGGTCATCTTGTGCCGGTAGTAGACGTGGGAGCTGACTAGGCAGGCGTAGATCCATGCCATACAAGAGATGTGACGCAGATGTTTTAATGGATTCACGAGTACGGGAACGCATGGCAAGCAGAACTAAAGGTAGTGCATCGACCCAGTTGCCATTAATGGACGAGGATGCTAAAGCAGCTTTGAGTTCCCTATGCATTCTCTCTACCATGCCATTAGCTTGGGGATGGTAGGCAGTCGTCTGGCGTAAGATGCATCCCATGTACCGCAAGGTGGTTTTGAAACGATCAGATGAGAAGCAAGTGCCTCTGTCCGTGATGACCTCATTGGGAACACCATAATTGGATATCCATGCAGAGATAAAACAGTTAGTTACTTCGTCTGCAGAAATGGTGCCAAGAGGTAATGCCGCAGGCCACCGTGTAAATCTATCGATCATAGTTAGAAGGTAGCTGAAACCTTGAACCTTTGTCAGATGAACTATGTCGATGTGGACGATGGCTAGGCAAGAAGTCGTTCAAAATTTTTGCAACTTAGAACGAGTGTGTCGTGTGATCTTATTTTTCTGACAAATAGCACACTCGGAGACCCATCGTTTAACATTCTGCCTAAGTCTGTGACCCCAGAAACGATCTGTAAGAAGTCGGACAGTCGCTTGGCTTCCTGGGTGAGAAATTGAGTGAATTGAATTGAAAACCTTTCTCTGAAGGCTGGTCGGCAGAACTGGCTTGTTGGGCTGCGTACCCGTAAAGTAAACAATTGGTAAGCCTTTCCACAGACGGCATATGAACTTGGTTGGGTGACGGGCTATTGATCTTTGAATGTGAATGTCACCGCGTTGTTCAGTTCGCAGGAGAGTTGGCGTTAGTGCAGGTTCACTGAGTGCCACGGCGTTGACATTGAATGGTGACGGCGAAGGTGGTTGTAGAGAGACGTCTGGCCTGGAAAGGGCATCTGCAATGAAGTTCTGTTTGCACTTGACGTGAAAGACGTCAAATTGCCATTCGCTTAGACGAGAAAGCTGTCTTTCCACTCTGGCAGGGTACTTGGCGATAGATGAAGTTGCGTTTCGAAGTGCGCTAACTAGTGGTGCATGATCTGTGAAAACAACAAATCTGCTACCGTCAATGATGCTGATAAAATGGCGCACTGCGTCGTGGATGGCGAGATGTTCTCGACCGAAAGTGTCGTTCCTCGTTTCTACTGGTTGGAGAGTACGCGAGTAGAAACTGATAGGCTTCCGAACTCCGTCGATCTCTTGTTCCAACGTGGCTCTAATAGCGAATTCAGAAACATCTGTCGTGAGTAGAAATGGCTTTTTAAAGTCTTGATGTGTTAGCATTGTGGCATTTGCTAACAAGTTGATGGCAAGTCGAAGTAATTCCTCGTCTTCGGATGACTAAGCAAGGATGGAATTCTTGCTAAGTCCTTTTCGGTTCCGCAGGTGCCTGCACAAAGGATAAAGTTGTTTTGAAAGGCCTGGAAGGAACTTGCGATAATAGTTTAGTACTCCCAGGATTTTCTGCAACTCGCTCACAGTCCTTGGTGACTTGATATTCTTGATTGAAATCGTCTTTGACGGCAACGGTTGAATACCTTGGGCCGTGATACGATGCCCTAAGACGTCCACGGATGAAGTTGCAATCTGCGTCTTGTCACAGTTGATCTTGAGTCCGTGGTTGGATAAGCGTGAGAGGACATTTCGTGGATGCTTCGCATGAGATTCTAGATCTGGACTGAATACCATAATGTCATCGAGATATGACATACAATAAGCAGGGTCGTCGCAAAGTATGTTGTCCATGAATCTTTGAAATGTCTGAGTAGCACACTTAAGTCCAAAAGGCATGTAAGGATATTCAAAAAAGCCAAATGGAGTGATCACTGCAGTTTTCTCGATATCCTCTGGTGCTACCGGGATGTGATGGTAGGCTTGTCTGAGGTCAATCACTGAGAAGAAATTGCTGCCGTTGAGCTTTTCAAGTAAAGTGTTAATATTTGGAATAGGATATGCATCAGATTTTGTCACTGAATTTAGCTTACGGTAGTCTCCGCAGGCTCTGTACGATCCGTTTGATTTAGAGACTAAGTGCAGTGGTGACGCCCATGAACTTTTCGATGGTCTGATGATTCCCTCTTCCAAAAGCCTTGAGAATTCTTCTTGGGCAGCTTTCAGCTTAGCAGGAGCCAGTGGTCGCTTCTTGAGTGCAATAGGTTGTCCTTCTGTGACGATATGGTGCATCGTGTTGGAGACTCGTAGCTCTGACTTGTTAAGATCGAAAAGCGACTTGTATTTTTGAAGAGCTGCTGATATCTCTGCTGAATGATGCACTGGGGTTGGCTGAATGACCTGTAACTCCAAACGCTCGGAGGCAAGTGTCCAAAAACTTTGCTCAAGTCCGGTGGAGGGGTCGATGATCTTTTGATGGGCAAGATCAACAATGAGCCGAAATTTTAGAAGGAAATCAAGGCCTATTATATTATGTGAGACCTTGGCAATGATGAAGTTGTGGGAAAATTCACGTCGTAGACCTATGTTGAGTGTGCGGTATTGGCAGCCATAAGTTGGTATGGGCTCGCCTATAGCTGTTGCGAGAAGAACGCCTAGCGACATCTCGGCCATTGAATCACCCTTGAGAACTGAGACTGCCGCACTTGAGTCTAGGATGAACTCTTTGCCAGTTTTGAAATCAAGAAGGTGCAGAAACTCGTTGGGCTGTTTGGCCGGGTCATGCAAACAAGTAGGCTGGTGATTGCGACCGGCGTTGTCCGTTTGGTTCTCTATGTGAAAAATTCGGCGTGGATTAAAAGAGTCGACAGGGATGTCGGATTGTATTTGACTTCTTCCCTGTGGCGACGTTGATGCCGTTGATGTGCAGAAAGTACGGTCTTCTACTTCCTGCGCCAGACGTTTCCCGATACTGATGCACCCTTGTGCCTGCGGTCTGTTGTCCTTTCCGTCAGCTGTGGAAATTGACACTCATTCGTAAATTCTTCGGAACGACAAAGACAAACTTGGCAAGCATAAAAAACTTCTGGTGGTTATAACACCAGTTCTTTGGGGCATATTTATTAAAGTATTGCGGAGATCTCGATCGCCGCCTACCATTATAATTTGACTTGGAAACGAATTTTGGTCAAGCATTCACTTGATTTAGCTCGGATTTGGTAATGGCCAATCCTTCTAGAACTTTAGCCATGTTCGCCACTGTCCTCTCTAAAGAGGAGAGTCTATCATCTTGCGGGGGTGAAGAAAAGGATGATGGATTCACTTTGGGTTCCAAAACCCTATATTCTAACTCACATCTCTCAGATAAGTCATCTATAGAGAGAGTGTTGGGGAGCTGTCTGGCAAAGAGTTTTAATGTTTGTGGAAGATTGTTAATAAAAACAACCTTAGCCTCATGGTCAGAAATGTTGGTTTTATACCAACGTTTCCGTAATTCCCTCAGTATTTCGATGGGGCCAAGGTTTGGCATGTCTAACTGCGCATATTTGTTTATAATCTGCTCAGTCTCTGTGGGCCCAAGCAAGGATTCTACCTCGTTTTGTAGGCCCAAAATGGGATTTGGTAGCTTCCTAATGGCCTCAAGCTTAGGATAAATCCGTCGCTGCAATTCAGAAGGTAGTTTAGCAGAAACCTTCGACAGTTTTTGATGACTGTCATAATCAGGAAACGGGGAGAAAGCGGAGTCTACGCGCATAAAGAATAGTTTACTATCTCTATCCCAAACAGGAACATCAATATCTAAAATTGGACCTAACATTCTAACAATCTTACGGGATCTTAAAAGCATAAATTTATAAGCAATATGAAAATATATAAATACGCTTTAACGAAACGCTTACCCACAAAAAGCTTCCACAGTTGCATTAGCGCAGAACAAAAGCACGTCACAGTAACTGCTTCCAAAAATTGAAATTATCCGCAATTGAGCCTGTCGAGTACGTACGGTACCGTTTTGTACGTAGGAATGATGAACAGAGGCCCCGTTGGCCTTTGATGCCAATGTATTATTATTATTATATCCCCAAAAAAATTCAACACAAATCCACGAATATATATCCAAAAAACATCCCAGTAGACCAGGATCACGGTAAAGAAAACGCAAATGTTAATCGATTTTTATCCCAAATAAAATGAAAAAGTAAGTCAATTTTATTTATACCAAAAAGAATCAGAACAATAATCAATATCCTGGCGCGGTCGCCAATGTTGTAAACGCCCTGACTTCAAGTAAATGCCGTACGACGTTACAAACTCGGTTAAGGTGCTCTGAATATACATTTGTTACTGATAGTGGGGCCCTTAAGAGGGCCTGGTTGTGCGTTCTCTTGAATTATTCAGAGTTTGAAGATGTCCTAGAGCCTTGGGTGGACTCTGGTTGTTGTTCCTCCCGTTGTCGTGTTGTATTCACGATGGGGAAACGTCGTTCAGGTTCTTTAATTAATTGGCTCGTCTCGCTGGTTGTACCGCAACAAGATGAGTCACGGATATAGCCAATTGTTGGTGAAACTATCAAATCACCAGCGTAGGTATTGACAGCCGACAGAACGCACACGCGTAACGCAAGGCAGAATGCAAATGCGACAACTGACTTGCATGGTAAATTGCCGTGCTTAAATAGCATGCCATAGTAATATATGTCTACTTGCACACTATTGGTTAAACGGCAAGTTTCGCTTTTTTCTCATTGGTGCAACGTAAATAAAATTGAATTTAATTTACGCAATATGTCGGCCATTAATTTGTATCGTTACACTATTATCCTTTCAATATGTCTCGCAGCAGAAGCCGTACAATGAATAGTTATGCCTAAATCCTTAATTTCTTGCATAAGTTTAATCTCAAAAACATCATTAATCTCAGCATCATGAAAATAAACATAATTAAATTCTGTTCTGTTACCTATTTTCAAAGCTCACGTCTTTTTACTGTTTATTCTCAGCTCTATTGTTAACAAGTATCTACTTAAATCATACAAATCTAGTGTCACATTATTTTTGGAGAATTCGACATTTTTTGGATCAATTTGCAACGATTACTTTTAAATCATCAGCGAATTTGCAAACTCGACCGTTAGGGATCTTAGTTTCCAAATGTGCAAATACAATTTTAAATAAAATTGGCCCCAAACTTGATCCAATAATGACCAATTCTGGAGTACCTGGGTATGAATGATAAAATAAACAAAATGTATAAATCCAGAATTTCTTGGTAGAATAGTTAATAATTATGTATGAATGATTGTAAACAGGAAATAAACATCCGGAATGTCTTAGTCGGGTGTAAATGGATAAACATAAATCCACTGCATGTTACCGGCTTATTCAATGCGGGTGAGTATTATTATTAAACAAATCCCTAAATGAAAATTTTCTTTGGTATTTTGCCATCTCAGAGGCAATGTTCGTGTACACATGTTTTTAATGACGTTACGTTTTGATTTTCATTTAAATTTTTACATTTAACGTATGAATCACACCTGTGCTCACACTGCCTATTATGGTATGAACAGCTACTTAGAGCTAACGCCTTTGTGTAGCAACACTAAATAGTTATCAGCTTCCTACCATGGTATAGGCCACTTTCAATGCATATCTTAACTTCATCAATTGCACAGTGGCCACTACAAATATCATGACCACAACGTCGAGCACACAGTAGCTTCTCTGGTCGTATACAAACACATTGACGGTGATCCAGCCTACCAACGTTTTAACTAAAACCTGGGCAACTTCAATGACAATCTACCTTGTAATCCTCACGCTGCGGCTCCCAAATCTTACACTGCTCTATTTTGCGCACGTGGTATAACCGGCCACTGCAGATAACAATTTGTGTAGCAATTCCTAGTGGTTATTTGGCATCATATCATTGTTGAAGCAACCAACAAGCATACTACAGCCCAGCTATGGGCAGAATAATAAACAGTTGCTTAACTTGGTTCGAACTTTGCCATGCATTTCTTATCAAGCCTTCCCGAAAGGAATTTTTTTCATAGTGGAAAGTGATGTAACGGCTCAAAACAATTCGCCGACATATTGCGTATATGAAATTCAAATTCAATTTACGCGGCACCAATGAGAAACAAGCGAAATTTGCCGTTAACCAATGGCATGCGAACTTTCGTTTTCATAACTTTTTAAGCATGGTGAATTTACCATGCTATTCAGTTGTCGCGTTTGCCTTCTGCTGTGCGTTACGTGTGCGTGCTGTCTGCTACCGTCCCTACACTGATTTTTGGACTTGCTTCACACATATTGGCAATTTTAGTCACGCCAATCTTGTTTTTGCACAACTAGTGAGACGAAGCATCATATACATTTGATCCCTTCTGTGAGCCAGTTACTGCAGATCTTCAACGATATTAATCAGCTACTCACTCAACACGGATGTCAACGCCGCAACAGAAGAAACAGCAACTCAGTCAACCAGAGCTGGTCTCAAGTCTCTAGGAGCATTTCTAGACACTGCTACACTAACAGACTTTCTCGGTTTTAATTAGAGAACGCAATTCCGGTCCTCATAAGGGCCCTCAACAGTAATAACTCAGCTATCCTTGGCTTATAACTGAATTTGTAACTTCGTATGGTATTTACTTGAAGCTAGAGCGTTTACATGCTCTTTAGAAATATAAATTTATCGGGTGACGCGCGTAATATAAACGTTACTGTGTGTCCAATGGCCCGAAACAAGCGACCTGAGGATACGTTACCTCCTGACTTAGTATGTATTTTAGATATTATTTATAGTATTATGATGAGAAAGAAGCAGATAAATACAGTTCAAAGTAATTTTCATAAATATTATTGTTAAGCTCACATATAATTGACGTGCAAACTCGTCTATCAGAACGAGCTATTGAGCTTTTAGCACTTACAGACGATTCTTCATGTTTAATTCTGGATATAGGGTAAATGTGATATTATTGTTTATTCAGTTGTGGCTCTGGTCTAAGTGGATCAGTAATTAGTGAGGCCGGTCACCACTGGTTCGGAGTCGATATAAGTAAATCGATGATTGATGTAGCTATGGAAAGAGAAGTTGACGGACAGCTTATGTTGGGAGACATAGGTTGTCACCTTCCTTTTAGAAGTGGAACTTTTGATGCGGCCATAAGTATTTCAGCTATTCAGTGGCTTTGCTATTCTGTATCCTCTGCAGAATCTCCTATTAAAAGAATTCGCAATTTCTTTTCTTCCTTATTTGGATGTATGGCTGTCGGGTCACGGGTCGTCTTACAGTTTTATCCAAACGGAGCTGATCAATTAGAACTGTTGCATAACGAAGCTTTTCGGGCAGGATTTAACGGTGGGTTGATAGTTGATTATCCTAATAGCACTAAAGCGAAAAAGTAAGTTAAATTAAACGAGAATATTATTAATGTTTGATATAGTTGAAAAACGGTCAGTTGCTGCGTTTTCTTTATTAAGCAACTGATTTAATATTGAAGTTATATTTGTCAATTATGTATGCTAGATTTCAGAAAGCGTTATCCGCTTAATCAGTGATTGTCTAAGAAAGTTATGTTGCTGAGTGCATGGGAATTTTGTAGCCAACATTCCAGAAAGGTACTGGAAATGAGACTTAGTTTGTGAAAGCAGTATTTAGATTTTCAATATACTTTGTATTCATTGTGGTTTATTGCTTGTCAGACATTAATCTTGTCCTACGATGATGATCATGAAAAGTGAAACTTGGTATTAAATTTTTCGTGGTAGTTTTTGAAATACTCGTTCGGTAAAGGAATGAAGTCGTTCATATAACATCTACAAATTTGATTTCCATTATTTGTCCGTATTTGAAAAAGATATCCGAATGTGATAATTTAGTAACTATGTCGTTTCTAATGATTCATGTCGACAACTAATAATTCAAAGTGACGGGATAAGCCATCTTCATCTACGTATCCATAATGTTCGGGGTGTATGAATGGTGCCTCAATTCCAATCTGCGTTTAAATTAAGCAATAAAAGCTACATATATAAAAATGAATAAATGGCCATAAAGATTACACAAATTGAATACATAGGGATAGATAAGATCAAGGATTTAAAAAGACACTTCAAAGTGGGTTTAAATTCTTAATGCAAATAAAACGTGTTTGTCTAGAAGATAAATCTTTTTATAGATTTGTTGCGAAGTTGAGTGATACTTTTGTACTGATGTCTATATACGGTATCCAATCCTTGGTGGGGTTGTTCAACAAGAATGTTACAGTGGTTAAAGCCTGTTGAACCACCTCGATTTGCTCCATCATTCTATATTTGACCAATCATCGTAGTTTATCTTCTAAACTGCAGAGCATTTTTAGATTCCCCAGTGCACATAGAACGACTGTCAGATCCCTGTGCGTGAGACACAGTGGCTGCCTTAATAATAGGATTTAGGCATTGTAAATTTACAAACATTGTCGGCGTATATAACATCCTCGTATTCGTATTTAAAGAAATAATGCAGTTAATCGTGTATGAAATACAAATAAATTTTATAATTGTCGTACGTAAACCAAAAGTTCAAATATAATTACGTAAAAATAATCTCCACGCGATATTTTATATATGTCATTCTAGGTGCCATAATTATCGAGATTTCATTTAGATAAAAGTACATAATACATTTCAAAGTTCATATAGATAACCTTATTGCACAATTGTCTGAATACACCATAAATATTTCGTGCCAGTTACGCACGCACACACTTATTTGCATATGGTACCAAGACACAACACAAATAATAAACAGTTTAACTTTAATTATGAAATAAACCGTGTGGAAGTACACATTTATTACAAGGCCTGTATGCACAAAATACACATACACGCATATATATATATATGTTTATATATATCGTTACAATTTTCACAACTTAAATTGTGTGCGGCAGGGTGGCTCAGTGGTTAGAGCACCAGATTCCGAAGCAGACGTGGCCAGATTCGAACACTGTCCGCGGCAAATTCTGGTCAGTACGTGATGTGTTCCAAATAAGGACGAAACCTGTCTACTGGGTGAATTGTTTTTTATACACTATATGTCTTAGTTTATGCTGATAAATGTATATACTTAATTGGTCATGTGTTATATCAGGATTGCAACCAAGATTCCGAAACAGTTTGGAATAATGCTTGAAAGCAGCTGCAAGGAAGATATGCCCATGAATTTTGACAGATTCCATTCAGTTTTTTGCCACATAAACTAGCGAATTCCCTAACGACTGGCGTACTATAGCATTATCTTATACTATAGATTGAAATGGGTTATAACAACGTCAATGCGATTATCTTCAGACCGTTTTATTAGGTTCCTTGGTCTCATCCTTTCTGCTATCTGAGCGGTATCTTTTGTGAGTTCGAGGTCAAAAAGCCGGCGACTACCATCGATCTGTACTCGGTGTGTGTCGCGGTAACCTTGTATAACGCCGGGGCCAAAAAAATGTTAGAATGGCCTTTACTAACGTGAATACAAATGGATTAACCATTGTAACAGGCTTGGAGTAATTGAATAATTTAACTGAGTCGCTGTAATAGCTAGCCATAGTATTTCGTGCGAGACGCTTGAAAATGACTTATAGTTTATAGAGGTAACAAAGTTATTCCGTTGATACCGGTAGCACAACTCCAGAGTGCGGCATAGTACATGCGATTGGTCAAGTACCTCGTTCCTAGTCTAAACCATGCCTGGGATGGCCTATTTCGCTTCTCTCTTTCTGTGGTATTGTATATTGTATTAACTAATTAGTTTAGTTAGTATGCGTGTTTGGTGAGAGTGTCTAATTTCACTCAAAGTCTTGTTGACGACTTCCTGTATGTGCCGTTCTACTATACGTTAATAAGACTTCGGTTTTAAGAGATTAAAAGCGTAGACTTCGTTTTTCATATTTCTTTTAAGCAACGCTTGCATATGTAGAAATATTTTGATATCCTTCAATAAGCGCTTTTAGACAAAAAGTGTCGCTCCGTTAGTGATCACGTTTTACGTATGCCTGATTGCCGAATAGAACACTTCTTTCCGCCAACGCTAGATTTGCATAACATACGAGGGACTTGAGTGTACATGGTAGGTATAATTGAAGTCAACCGTGATTAAATTTGGTCGTATAGGATCAGTTCATTTTCCAGAATGAGCCCACATGTGTGATTTATCATTGACTTGTATTCATTAACGATTTGTTGCAGATTTCTCCTTTCCTAAGTTTTACAGTTAAATACGATTTTTGTCCGATTTGTTAAGCGTCAAAATTAAAACTACAGGGATGCTGTATTTCTAATTCTATCTTTCCTTGAGGTTAGCTTGTGTTGTGTAAGGATCTAGGTGTTACTCTACTTTACAGAGCATTTTAAATTATTTAGACCAATAATACTATTTTCTTAATTTTTCTCATGGTTATTATTATTATTTTTATCCTCATTCGTTAGTGAGGAAATTCTGGTCCTAACTTTTTGCACAAAATTGTTTGTATCAATGGGCCTTAGCCTGCGGAGTTTCCATTTCTGTACAAAACGATGCCAGTGTTTGTAGGTTTCCTGTTACTATTCTTTTTGGTATAGTTCAAAACGCCTATCTCCCTATCCATTGAACTAACACAAAAAAACACAAATCGGTATTCGTTTAAGTTGCCATTAAGCGGTGCTCTCCGCGGGAAAAAATTAACATTGTCTATCAAAATCTCAGTTCTGTTTTAAAATATTTATTTTTCTGATAGTAAACAAATTTTATTTGTAGAAATTATTTACTTTTAAAATTACAAGTATAATTAATTTATATATAATTAATAAATAGTTTTATCGTTCTACAATTTAGAACTTTTTAATAATAATAATAATACATTTATTTGGCAACAAAGGACAACAGGCCTAACTCTTGAAATAGCAAATCAAAGATAGGATATGTGGAGATGAATGAAATTGTGGCTAGCAAAGTATTTAACCACAGGGGGGAGGAGTTGAGGAAGAGAAGTGCTTTCATCAACTTCGTGATAGTTCAATCTAGTGAAAAAGAGATTCCATTTGACTAGACAGGATCAACTGGAGTACAATCTATGAAGGGTCAGAGCATCAATGCGCGGTAGGCTGGTGTCGGACAGACGAATTTGAGTGTAAGTTCGAAAGTGATGGCGGACCGGTAGCAGATGTCGACCGACGGAGTTCTTTTTCGTGGATATTGAATTTCTGTAGGGTAGTACTAACTAGGATGAAGTCGACTAGATTGAAGCTTGTGTCTCGTGCAGGGTTCACTGGCTTCCGTTGAGCGAGGTTATGATTGATTGTAGGCGAGGGGGAATCAATGTTCGATGTAAACCGTCGGGTGGTCCAGTGAACTTTTCGAGTATCCGGTCGTTCACTGAAACAAAAAGGAAAAAAATTAGATGGGCAAAACGTGGTAAATTATTCTTTATTTGGATGCGATAGAATGGAAATGGTATCAGGGAGTCAAGAGTGAGAAATTTAAAATCAGATAGGAAAAGTGGAAAATGGAGGCCAGCCAGAAGGGACTTCACCCTCCGAAACTAGTAACAAGTGAATAACCTGGGGATGAAAGAAATTTTATGGTTTAAGAAAGTAACAATTGCGCTTTGAGTCGGTCGTCTCGTATAGAAATTTGTTAAAAATGTACTTGTGGGCCACCTCTTTAAATTCGTGCTGGGATAAGAACGTTATTTCAGTGGGAAGAGCGTTGAAAACACTAGTGGCTTTGGAAATAAATAGATTTTGTTAAATATATTGAGAGTATGGTTGGATTGGACTTAGAGTTGCTAGAGCGTGTGGCGTAATGTGGACTTGAGTGAGCAAAATTGGACAGTGATAGGCAAGATGTGATCTTATGAAAGAAAGAAATGACTCGTAGGTAAGGGGTAAACCGAAGCGGTAGAAAGTTGGCCAGGAGTAGGCGCTCCCGATTATTCTGGCTGTGAGGTAAGACTCTTTTTAAAAATCTGGAACAAATCTGTTCGATGGCGCAAGAGGAGTCTAGGATTAGAGGGAAATAAAATTTGCTATCGTATGAAATGAGGGGTAGGACATAGACCTGGAATGGCGTGAGATGGAGAGTGGGGTTGTTAGTCTTGAAGCAGATCAGACGGGCCCATTTGAAGAGTTTGGAAGTAGTGTGTGTAAGGTGTAGGGAGAATTCTAGAGATTTTGAAAAGTAGATACCAAGGTGCTTGGCCGAATCTTTTATTTCAATATCAAGGGTATAATTTGCATCTGGGAGAGAGCAGAATGGGATGGAAGAGTGTTTCACCAAACGAGTCTTGACGGGGTTTAGTTTGAGACCGATATTGCTATGCTGCGAATGGAGCGAGGATAAAAGCTCCGATATAAGGGATAAGGAAGTTTTGTGTGCTGTAGGGTTACTGAATATTATCACCATGTCATCGGGATATTTATAAAGCTTGAAACGGTTGTCCTCAACCTGTACCTGTTCTAGTATTAGGCTGAAAAGAAAAGGACCAAGTTCGGAGCCCTCAGGGAACTCCAGATCGGATAAAAGCTGGCTTTGAGGGACTATTTCCGACTTTTACAGTTGGGCATCGGTTTCAGAGATAGTAATTTATAAGATTGAGGACGTTGCCACAGATACCACTGCTCAACAAGTCGAATTCAATTACTGAAAATGATAATGAATCAAAAGCCTAGGATATATCTAGGTAGAGAAGAGTGCATTCATGACCTTCGGAGAAAGAGAATTAGCAGTGATTAAGAACACTGACAAAGTTGGTGGAAGAGAAGCGGCCATTTAGGAAGCCATGATGATCATCGAGGAGATAAAAGTTGTCCTGAGACTTAATGAAACTGTAGATTAGGTTGTATAAGACCCTGTCGAAGATTTTAGTGAAAGAAAGGACGATAGTAATTGGACGGTGGTCTTTGAATGAGGATATCGAAGAAGCGCCATTTTTTTGAGATAGGAGAGATCGTCGAATTAAGCCATTTCGGGAGAAGATAGGTAGTTTCAAGGCATAGGTTCATAACATCGGCACCAAAAGAGAAGAGATTCCAGCCAAGAATTGCTATCATGCTGACCAAAACACCGTGTTGATCAAATTGTTGTTTATATTTGATGTCTTTAATTGCTTGAGCGACGGAGGTCGGTGAAAGTTTGAAGCAGCGTAGGTTTTCAGTGTCTCCGTTATCTACCATCACATCAGGTGGAGTGGGAGTGGAGAAGGAGCGAGGAGATATTTTAAATAATCTTCAGCAAAGCAGGAGTCGTCCAACTGAGAAAAGTTTATATGAGGTTTTGGCCTTTTGTAGCAATTGGTGTTTGATAAATGCGAACTTTAACCGGGAGTTAGGTTCCGTGAGGATGCTTATCTCGATATTTCGCTTTTACTTGGTGATAACCTGTTTAATGTGCTAATCGATACGCCTCAGTGCGAAAGCGCGATTGCAAGTGCTGATGTGCGTAATCTAGAGTTGCGTGCAAATTTGTCGCGTGCTTTAAACAAGGTGTTCAAATAATTCGTCGCGTGTATGTGTTGAATAGAATTAAAGTGGGAGGATAAGATGTTATGGATTCCGGAAAAGCAGAAGAAGAAATTGTCTGGAGAAAAAGATCCTGCAGTTAACGGCGTCACAGAGTCGGCAAAACTCTTCCCAGTTGGTGAATCGCCTGAATGATTGAGTGTTCTCTCTAGGGATAAAGGATAAAAGAGGAATAAGGAAAGATACCTGACAGTGATCAAGATTACGGAAGATCTCTCGAGATTAGACATTGATTACCTCTTTATTGGAGAGGACACAGTCAAGTTGGTTAGTCCCGCTGGTAGAGAAGTACACGAGTTGATTAAGTAGGTTGTCAGTGAAGAGCCAATGCAGCGGGTGACTTTCAGATGTTCGATTTCTCCAGTTTACCAGGAAGAGTCTAAGGTTGCCCCCAACGACGTAACGATCGGAGTGCTCAGAGAAAAAAATGAATAAAAGTTGAGCCCTGTGAGTATCGTCGATAATTGAGAGATTGGGGAGTCTATACACAACCCAGGTAGATATAATTTGGTTAAGGACCAGTAGCTGAAACGAGAAAAATTCTAATCCTAGTGCGTTTGATGTAGACATAATCATAAAAATTATTAAGTCTAGCTAGATTGTTATCATTTGTTAACTTGTAAATAAATTTGTTTGTAAAATAGTAGATGCCTGAATCGCTGCAACATTTATGCGATAGTGAATCGTCCGATTTTAAATGCCGTTGCACTACCGTTTGTAATGATCTTAATTTGCCAATTAAATCCAATCTTGTTATTCATTTATCTCTGGTATGTGAATGAGAGAAGATTTTAGTCTTGTGTCATATTAGCCGCAGATTTTCACATCCAATTTTCGCTGTACGAAGCATACTTGTCTGTCAGCTGTTTTAGTCGGTCTCCGAGAGATTCTGTAAACATGCTTAGTTTATTTTACTTTGTTGCTGCATGATTTAACAACAGCATTCGTATGTATGATGGCTAATATTGTTGAATTTTTGTTTTAGGTACTTTCTCGTCTTAAATGTAGGCCCTGTGAGGCAAATGCCTTTAGCTATAACGACCGGTGAAGGGTACGGTGATTCTATTATACATGGAAATAAATGTCACAGCAGCCATCAACATAAATCAGAACGAGAAAATTTAACTAAGTACAGTGTAGCTTGGATCAAAAAGAAAAAGGAAAAGGCACGCTCACAGAATCGACAGGCAGCAAATGACTCGCGTTATACAGGTCGAAAACGCAAACCGAAGTTCTAGCATAAATTTAACGGCGTAACGGACCATGCTTTTTTCTGTTTATAAATTATAATTATTTTCTCTAAATTTGTTTTATTTCTCATGTGACACTTCCAAACTGCTGGGGTTGTATACCAACTCGATAAATTAGTGCTTCTGTGGGTATCAGCAGGATTTTTACATGTATTTCTTTTAATTTTGTTCGATAAATTTAACCTATTCCTCAAATTAGGCCATTCAACTGGACTAAAGCCAATCAGGATGGTTTCGTTTTAAGAAAATACGTCATAACATTATATGTTGGAGTTGCTGATCAATTACTAGGTCTTTTCATGCTATTAACTGTTCTTTTCTGTGAATATAAATCTTAGTGGGAAATATGAATCTATTTATCAATTTTCCCACTTTATTACATTAAGAGAACTGGACTTTGAGTTGTACCTAAATTGCAATATTTTGTTCTTCAAATTTGTACATAAAATGATACTATACTTGATAACACACTCTTTGTAATACATAGGCTTACTAGAGAGGCATCCGAATTTGATAGGCTTCTGTAGCTGTATCTGATTGTGTACATAGAAACAATTTGATCGATTGGAAAGGAAAAGGAGTGTTATTTTCTCCTTAAAAATCAAGCATCATCACATGCTTGCATCCACTTTCCTCAAATTGGCAACAAGATTGTAGCGGGTCACGTAGAGTGACGTGCCGAATGCTGCTAACACGATGAACAATGAACAGAATTAACACAATACGTAAGTATGTATTAGGTGTTGCGAACCTAGTAACGAATTAGTTCAGTTTTGACCAGAAGGATAAAACAAAGGCAGCATGAATGGAATGTATAATCTCATGCACATTTGTTTCGTGCTTACTGGCGACTCATCAGTAGGAGCCGGTATTACGCCCTTTAACCACTATATATTTTGGTCAAGAATGTGGGTTAATAGGACGGTACAATCTCCTAGACGAATGTGGTTACAACTGAAATAATTTGTTACTAGGTTCGCAACACCTAATACATACTTGCATATATATATTAGCTCTCCGCAAAAAGCAGTATTTAACTGTAACACAATAAGTGTCATTTTTTTCAAGATTTTAAATGAATAATCTGAATTTCAGCCCTCAAATCACAACTTGTCATATAATACAGTAGATGTATATATTGACTTCCTGATCCAGCTACGAGTTAAATAAATAAGCATATATTACTGAGATGTAGTATTTTTCAAATCCACTTTGCAAGCTTTAAAGAAACAATAATCCTAATGTATTTAACATATCGGATAAAATAGCAAAACTAAAATCAGTTAAGCCTACTGACGCGTTGCGGACTTAATGATCATCTTGACAACGTGACGTCCATACCAATTGCAATGATCCAACCTTGAATGCCAAATTTGCTACGCGCCTCCCAACCCTAACAGCCTAGTATACTCTGTATTTGGCTTCACAATTTATCTGCAGTACATATTTTTAGCGTTTGCAATATTTTTAAATTAAAACAAATATTAAGTGCGCGTGTAGCGGCAAAATTTATTCAGCATAAATCTTGGAGTTCTATATAAACACCGGTCGTATTTCATTTAACCAGACGCAAATCATATATTAAATGCCATAAGTTGCACTCACTGCTGCGTGTAGACATTCCATTACTATGATCATAACATAGATACGTGTGTCGAAAGCTTCAAAAAATTAATTTTTGTCACAACATGGAAACTGTGCATTTAAAATTACCAATCAAAGTACAATTTATGCAATTCTCATCGAGATCACATTCATACATGATTTTGCTTTCCAGTTTGGTCCATTGTAGACAGTTTGCCTAAGTTCTTCGATGACCATCATGTACGTACAAAAACTGCCGGTATGTGTAACCGAAGGAAGTTCTAGTGGTGTGTTTTTCTTGTAAGCGACAATGAGATTACTGTCTACATCATCCTAGTAAAATAGGATGTAAAGTAATCTTCAGCCTGGACAGATTCCAACTAAATGGAAAAGTTACGTCTTGACGTAAATGCACAAGATGTGTCACTATACCATTCTAGAAACCACGGTAAAATTCGATTCCACGCCAATTCAAGTGGCTGCCAATAGTATTCTGAGGGATTTCTAAAAATCGTAAGCATCTAACGAAATCCAGGCTATAGTATGTTCTACCAAGGAATGCATGTATCGATCAATTTCCAAACCTATTCTACCATTATCATCGACACATAATAATTACTTGATTGTTGAGCCACGTTTAAGTCGCCGGTATGCTATTAGTTAGCGCACTACATGCATTGAGATGGCGCCGAGGAGAGTTTTTCGCTATCTCAGGCTGATACACGGTAAAACAGCCCATTAGAATCTTGTCACATACATAAAGCCACTGAAACAGCTGTACAACAAGGATTTTACCATTTTAACTGCTTCTCTGAATTTCATCACAGAAGCAACCACGTCTGAAATGGCAGCAGCGCTCAGCTGAGATGAATACATATGTCCGAATTATTGAACTGACGCAGAGGAAAGCGTACTTATAGTGAAAAAAGAAAATCAGAAGGCAGCTCTTAACTGTTTTCAAGTCACGAATAATCATGTTGATCTAAATGTACGTGCTTAGTAAATTGCAAATAAAGAATCTGTTACACTCGGTGGTACGCAATTTGCTGCCGCACTATACACTAGTTGGTGGCGCATAATTAAAATTTTGGCTGCTCCAGCCCGTTAAACTTTGTAATCAGCCGATGCGTAACATACACTAAAATTTTTGCATTTGGCTTACTTCTGCAATAAGGTTTTTGCGATTTTATATGAATAACTTATGGCAGGTTACGCAAGCGATTATCTAATTCGCTGTCAAGAGGACAATTATTCTACGACCGATCCTGTTTCCTATTGTTTATTGGTATGAATGAACGGCTTCGCTCATCGATGACCAGACTCCATCTGGATGACCTCAACGTTTAAAAAACCCTATGATATATACATTGAAAATAATTTTCTGAGGCAGCTATACCAACTTAACTTAATGGTTCATCATCGTCAACGGCATGAGATAATGAAATTACGGATGACACCGTTGGTGATAGCTATTTGAATAAAGTGCTCTAACTACATATAAACACAAAATCAGATTTTTTAGAATAAAATAGAATATAATATCTTTATTTGGATTTAAACCACACATGTTCCATCAAATAGATAATAATATTTGAAAATTTAATATATAAAAAAAGATATCACATTACATAAATATGTACAATTAGTCTTTTATAGATGAGTAAATCTCTCTCATTATAATATACAATATATCAACATCAGAATATTCGGCTGTATTATCACTGGATACGTCAAATCAATTCTGCTATAATTATTATGATATAGGAATAAGAGCGGTCTTATTAATTAATCGCTTTTGTACAATAACCGATTATATAAATAGTTATTACATCATCGAAATAGGAAAAATTAGGGTATAATTCGAGTGTAACATTATGCAAAAATTGATAAGCATGACTAGCAATTGATTATATGTATTGTTGACTAACATGATGATATACTGCATAACAATTCAATTTTAATAATACAGAACGTGGAAATAAAAATCTCAAGAAGGTATGTTGCTGATAAAAATTATCCGTCTTTTATCCAACCACGAGAAAGTATTGTAATCAAAATTAAAAAGATCAGCAGGATTGTAGATTTTTTCCAGTTCAGTACATAAAAATTTAAAAGACATCTTAGATGGAGGCGTTTAACAAAACAACTTTGGCAATGGATTGTAAATTTGCCTAAAAGAGAATAACTTCCCCGCAACATTCCCAACCAAATATGGCAGATAGTGCAATTTCCGGCTACAGGAGATGTGCTTACATAAATGTCACGGACTTTAATCAAACAATAATCAAATCTAGTAACAAAGTAGTTCAGCTGTGACCAGAAGGATAAAACAAAGGCAGCATGAACAGAAAGTATAGTCTCATGCACATTTTTTTCGTGTTTACTGGCGACTCATCAGTAGGAGCCGGTATTACGCCCTTTAATAACTATATATTTGAGTGATGAATGTGGTAAAATAGGACGATTATCCTATTATCCCACATTCCTCACCAAAATATATAGTGTTTAAAAGGCGTAATACCAGCTCCTACTGATGAGTCGCTAGTGAGCACGAAACGAATTTGCATGAGATTATACATTCCGTTCATGCTGCCTTTGGTTTATCCTTCTGGTCACAATCGAGATAGTTTGCTACTAGGTTCGCAACACCTGTTACATACTTCCATATATATTAGTTCTCCGCAATAAACATTATTTAACTATTAAGTAATCAAATTTATTTGTGGAACTGCGGTTGCATAGGTTTGTTAATTCTGCTGGTCATAATACAGCACCAAATGTACAGCTTTTCCATTACAAAAAATACAACCAACAGATTCTCTCGATCACGCACTTTTATATGTTTTTAGTATTTTCAACGCGAAATGCATACTCCTAAAAGCATGGAGCGGGCCAGACAGTGACAGACGTGCTGAACGCGACCACCTGAAGTAACCTGGATTCTAAATATAATAACGTGAACATGATAAACTGAGATTAGATCTTCCTTGCGTTTTTTTATGCATTAAAAATGACTAATTTCAAACTGAATTGGCCAAAATCCGAAAAACTATGACAAACCGATGTGTTTCAAGCTGGTAAGATCAGCATAACAACATGACGACAAAATGGCTAGCGAGGTTAAAATCGTAATTTTAAGAAAACCAGAATTTGACACGTGTCCCTATCCTAGTAGCCTAGCATACACTGAATTTGTCTGCATAATTTCTCTCCAGTCAAGAACAACCACTTTTGAAGTTTGCGGCAAGTGTTTAAGTTAGAGAATTAAACAAGCATTAATCTCGCTCAAAGCGGAAGCATTTATGCTAATGAAACACCAGTCACATTCCGTTTAGTCAGTCGCACATCATAGCAACAAAAACCATGAGTTGCACCCACTGGCGCGTTTCGCCATTCCACGATCATTAACTTTCTTAATTGGTTAACTTAGGTACATTTGCCGAAGGCTGCAGCCGGGTATCGTAAGAGACAGCATGGAAACTGTTTAGCTGAAATTATCAATGAAGCACAATGTGTGCGATACTACTCGAGGTGAAAGACGGACATGCGATTTAAATTTATAAATGCTTTGCAGTTAGGTCCTTGCTTGTCAGAATGCCAATATGCTTCGATGATGATTATGTGCGTTCGAAACGCACTAGTACGTGTGACCGAAGATAGCTTTCATGGTGAGCTACTAGTCAGCCATAATGAAATTGGAGTTTACATCAAGATTCTACGAAGCCAAAGGAATCAGTTACCAGTTCAAGGTGAGATACTTCTTCAGCATTAGGAGCAAGTATACATTCCATTTAAATGAGGAGTTCCGTCTTGTCTAAAAAGCAGAATATGTATCGCGATATCATTCTAGAAACATAGTGGCAAAATTCCACTCCACGTCAATTCAAGTGGCCGCAAAACGTATTCGGAGTGGTTTCTACAAATCGTAAGCAGCTAAGGAAATCAATGCGATGTAATGTTCTACCAAGGAATGCATGTATCGATGAACTTCCAAGCCTATTATACCATTATCATCGACTCATAATAATTACTTGATTGTTGAGCCACGTTTAAGTCGCCGGTATGCTAGTAGTTAGCGCACTACATGCATGGAGATGACGCCGAGGAGAATGTTTCGTTATCCCAGCCTGTTACACGGTAAAACAGCCAATTAGAATCTTGTCACATACATATATCCACTGAAACAGCTGTGCAACAAGGATTTTACTATTTTAACTGCTTCTTTCTGAATTTCATCACAGAAGCAGCCACATCTGAAATGGCAGCAGCGCTCAGCTGAGATGACTACATTTGTCCGAAATAAAGAACTGACTCAGAGAAAGGCGTACTTATGATGAAAAAAGAAATTCAGAACGTAGCTCTTAACTGTTTTCTCGACGTGTAACCAATTTGATCTAAATGTACGCGCTTTGTAAATTGCAAATACAGATTCTGTGACACTTGGTAGTACGCAACTTTTTGTCGCACTATACACGTGTAGGTGGCACATAATTGAAAGCTTGGCTGCTCCAGCCATTTACACTGCATAATCAGCCAATTTGTACCATACTCTAAAATGTTTGCATTTGGCTGGCCTCTGCAATAAGGTTTTTTCGATTATCTAATCCATTGTCCAAAGTACAAATCTTCTACCATCGATTCTGTTTCCTATTATTTATTGGTATGAATGAACGGCTTCGCTCATCGATTTCAATACCACTTCCCCATGTAATGTGGTGTCTGTTCAGTAATGACAGATTGGGCATGGTTAGTTGGAACTTTGGGTCTAAATGGATGCCATATGAGCTCCACCTAAAGGAAAAATTGACTAACCAAGTTACATTAGTTAGTATATAACTGAAAATTGTGTGTAGTGTAGTGTGCGGCAGGATAGCTCAGTGGTTAGAGCACCAGATTCCGAAGCAGACGTGCCCAGGTTCGTATCCTGTCCGCGGCAAATTCTGGCCAGTACTTGATGAGTTCCCAATAAGGACGAAACCGGTCTACTGGATGAATTGCCTTTTCTACACTATATACAATTCTTAGTTTATACTGACATATGTAAGTAATTAATGGGTCAGGTGTTTATATCAAGACCGCAACCTTGATTATAATAATTGTTATCACCACCCGCGCAACCAATGTTCGTTTAATTATATAAATGTTCATTTCAATACCACTTCCCCATGTAATGTGGTGTCTGTTCAGTAATGACAGATTGGGCATGGTTAGTTGGAACTTTGGGTCTAAATGGATGCCATATGAGCTCCACCTAAAGGAAAAATTGACTAACCAAGTTACATTAGTTAGTATATAACTGAAAATTGTGTGTAGTGTAGTGTGCGGCAGGATAGCTCAGTGGTTAGAGCACCAGATTCCGAAGCAGACGTGCCCAGGTTCGTATCCTGTCCGCGGCAAATTCTGGCCAGTACTTGATGAGTTCCCAATAAGGACGAAACCGGTCTACTGGATGAATTGCCTTTTCTACACTATACAATTCTTAGTTTATACTGACATATGTAAGTAATTAATGGGTCAGGTGTTTATATCAAGACCGCAACCTTGATTATAATAATTGTTATCACCACCCGCGCAACCAATGTTCGTTTAATTATATAAATGTTCATTTCAATACCACTTCCCCATGTAATGTGGTGTCTGTTCAGTAATGACAGATTGGGCATGGTTAGTTGGAACTTTGGGTCTAAATGGATGCCATATGAGCTCCACCTAAAGGAAAAATTGACTAACCAAGTTACATTAGTTAGTATATAACTGAAAATTGTGTGTAGTGTAGTGTGCGGCAGGATAGCTCAGTGGTTAGAGCACCAGATTCCGAAGCAGACGTGCCCAGGTTCGTATCCCGTCCGCGGCAAATTCTGGCCAGTACTTGATGAGTTCCCAATAAGGACGAAACCGGTCTACTGGATGAATTGCCTTTTCTACACTATACAATTCTTAGTTTATACTGACATATGTAAGTAATTAATGGGTCAGGTGTTTATATCAAGACCGCAACCTTGATTATAATAATTGTTATCACCACCCGCGCAACCAATGTTCGTTTAATTATATAAATGTTCATTTCAATACCACTTCCCCATGTAATGTGGTGTCTGTTCAGTAATGACAGATTGGGCATGGTTAGTTGGAACTTTGGGTCTAAATGGATGCCATATGAGCTCCACCTAAAGGAAAAATTGACTAACCAAGTTACATTAGTTAGTATATAACTGAAAATTGTGTGTAGTGTAGTGTGCGGCAGGATAGCTCAGTGGTTAGAGCACCAGATTCCGAAGCAGACGTGCCCAGGTTCGTATCCTGTCCGCGGCAAATTCTGGCCAGTACTTGATGAGTTCCCAATAAGGACGAAACCGGTCTACTGGATGAATTGCCTTTTCTACACTATACAATTCTTAGTTTATACTGACATATGTAAGTAATTAATGGGTCAGGTGTTTATATCAAGACCGCAACCTTGATTATAATAATTGTTATCACCACCCGCGCAACCAATGTTCGTTTAATTATATAAATGTTCATTTCAATACCACTTCCCCATGTAATGTGGTGTCTGTTCAGTAATGACAGATTGGGCATGGTTAGTTGGAACTTTGGGTCTAAATGGATGCCATATGAGCTCCACCTAAAGGAAAAATTGACTAACCAAGTTACATTAGTTAGTATATAACTGAAAATTGTGTGTAGTGTAGTGTGCGGCAGGATAGCTCAGTGGTTAGAGCACCAGATTCCGAAGCAGACGTGCCCAGGTTCGTATCCTGTCCGCGGCAAATTCTGGCCAGTACTTGATGAGTTCCCAATAAGGACGAAACCGGTCTACTGGATGAATTGCCTTTTCTACACTATACAATTCTTAGTTTATACTGACATATGTAAGTAATTAATGGGTCAGGTGTTTATATCAAGACCGCAACCTTGATTATAATAATTGTTATCACCACCCGCGCAACCAATGTTCGTTTAATTATATAAATGTTCATTTCAATACCACTTCCCCATGTAATGTGGTGTCTGTTCAGTAATGACAGATTGGGCATGGTTAGTTGGAACTTTGGGTCTAAATGGATGCCATATGAGCTCCACCTAAAGGAAAAATTGACTAACCAAGTTACATTAGTTAGTATATAACTGAAAATTGTGTGTAGTGTAGTGTGCGGCAGGATAGCTCAGTGGTTAGAGCACCAGATTCCGAAGCAGACGTGCCCAGGTTCGTATCCTGTCCGCGGCAAATTCTGGCCAGTACTTGATGAGTTCCCAATAAGGACGAAACCGGTCTACTGGATGAATTGCCTTTTCTACACTATACAATTCTTAGTTTATACTGACATATGCAAGTAATTAATGGGTCAGGTGTTTATATCAAGACCGCAACCTTGATTATAATAATTGTTATCACCACCCGCGCAACCAATGTTCGTTTAATTATATAAATGTTCATTTCAATACCACTTCCCCATGTAATGTGGTGTCTGTTCAGTAATGACAGATTGGGCATGGTTAGTTGGAACTTTGGGTCTAAATGGATGCCATATGAGCTCCACCTAAAGGAAAAATTGACTAACCAAGTTACATTAGTTAGTATATAACTGAAAATTGTGTGTAGTGTAGTGTGCGGCAGGATAGCTCAGTGGTTAGAGCACCAGATTCCGAAGCAGACGTGCCCAGGTTCGTATCCTGTCCGCGGCAAATTCTGGCCAGTACTTGATGAGTTCCCAATAAGGACGAAACCGGTCTACTGGATGAATTGCCTTTTCTACACTATACAATTCTTAGTTTATACTGACATATGTAAGTAATTAATGGGTCAGGTGTTTATATCAAGACCGCAACCTTGATTATAATAATAATAACAACATGACGACAAAATGGCTAGCGGGGATAAAATCGTAATTTTATGAAAACTAGAATTTGAACCGTGTGCCTATCCTAGTAGCCTAGCATACACTGAATTTGTCTGCATAATTTCTCTGCAGTCAAGAACAACCACTTTTGAAGTTTGCGCCAAGTGTATAAGTTAGAGAATTATACAAGCATTAATGACGCGTAAAGCGGTAGCATTTGTGCTAATGAAACACCAGTCACATTCCGTTTAGTTAGTCGCACAACATAGCAACAAAAACCATGAGTTGCACCCACTGGCGCGTTTCGCCATTCCACGATCATTAACTTTCTTAATTGGTTAACTTAGGTACATTTAGCGAAGACTTCAGCAGGTTATCGTAAGAGACAGCATGGAAACTGTTTAGCTGAAATTATCAATGAAGCACAATGTGTGCGATACTACTCGAGGTGAAAGACGGACATGCGATTTTCCTTCCCTTATAAATGCATTGCAGTTAGGACCTTGCTTGTGAATGCCAATATGCTCCGATGATGATTATGTGCGTTCGAAACGCACTAGTACGTGTGACCGAAGATAGCTTTCATGGTGAGCTACTAGTCAGCCATAATGAAATTGGAGTTTACATCAAGATTCTACGAAACCAAAGTAATCAGTTACCAGTTCAAGGTGAGATGCTTCTTCAGCATTGGGAGCAAGTATACATTCCAATTAAATGAGTTCCGTCTTGAATTGAAAGCAGATTACGTATCGCGATATCAGTCTATAAATACAGTGGCAACATTCCACTCCACGCTAATTCAAGTGGCCGCAAAACGTATTCGGAGTGGTTTCAAAAATCGTAAGCAGCTAAGGAAATCGAGGCGATTTAATGTTCTACCAAGGAATGCATGTATCGATGAACTTCCAAGCCTATTATACCAATATTATCGACACATAATAATTACTTGAGCCACGTTTCAGTCGCCGGTATGCTATTAGTTACTGCACTACATGAATGGAGATGGCGCCGAGGAGAATGTTTCGTTATCCCAGCTTGTTACACAGTAAAACAGCCCATTAGAACCTTGTCACATACATAAAGCCACTGCAACAGCTGTGCAACAAGGATTTTACCATTTAAACTGCTTCTTTCTGAATTTCATCACAGAAGCAGCCACATCTGAAATGGCAGCAGCGCTCAGCTGAGATGAATACATTTGTCCGAATTACATAACTGACTCAGAGAAAGGCGTACTTATGATGAAAAAAGAAATTCAGAACGTAGCTCTTAACTGTTTTCTCGACGTGTAACCAATTTGATCTAAATGTACGCGCTTTGTAAATTGCAAATACAGATTCTGTGACACTTGGTAGTACGCAACTTTTTGTCGCACTATACACGTGTAGGTGGCACATAATTGAAAGCTTGGCTGCTCCAGCCATTTACACTGCATAATCAGCCAATTTGTACCATACTCTAAAATGTTTGCATTTGGCTTGCCTCTGCAATAAGGTTTTTTCGATTATCTAATCCATTGTCCAAAGTACAAACCTTCTACCATCGATTCTGTTTCCTATTATTTATTGGTATGAATGAACGACTTCGCTCATCGATGACCAGACTCGATCTGGATCACCTCAACGTTTAAAAAACCCCTACATTGAAAATTTTTTTCTGTGGCAGCTATACCAAATACAATGGTTCATTATCGCCAATGGTTATAGCTACTTGAAAAAAGTACGCCAACTTCATATAAACACCAATTCACTCTTATTTAGTATTTCGAAATATGGCAGATTGTGCTCTTTCGGGCTCGACGGGTGGTGTTTGCGCAAATACCACCGACTTTGCTTAACCAATTATCAAATCTATTTGTGGAAATGCGGTTGCATTGGTTTGTTGTCTGCTGGTCACAAAGCAGCACCAAATGTACAACTTTTCCTTGACAAAAAATACTGGCATCAGGTTATCTGGATCACTTACGTTTATATGTTTTCAGTATTTTCAAAGCGAAAGGCATACTTAAAAAAGCATGGAGCGGGTGTCACAGTGACTGACGTGCTGAATGCGACCAACTGAAGTAAACCGGATTCTGAATATGACACGGTGAACTTCATAAACTAGGATTAGATTTTCTTTGTGATCTTCTTTTGATAGATTAAAATGACTTATTTTATCTGAATCGGCCGAAACCCGAAAATCCATAACAATCTGATGTGTTTTTCAAGCTTGTAAGATCAGCATAACATGACAAAATGACCTGCGAAGATAAAATCGTACTTTTAAGAAAACCGAAATTTGATCAGTGTCCCCATTGTAGCACCCTAGCATACACTGAATTCGTCTGCAGCCACGAACTTTAAAGCTTTCGCCACGTTTTTAAGTGAGAGAATTAAACAAGCATTAATTACGCGTAAAGCGGTAGCATTTATGCGAATGAAACACCAGTCACATTCCGTTTAGTCAATCGCATATCATAGTAAAATTAATAGGAGTTGCACCAACTGGCAAGTTTCGCCATTCCACGACAATTAACGTTCTTAATTGGTTAACTTGGGTACACTTGGCGAAGGTTGCAGCAGGTTATCGTTAGAGACGACATGAAAACTGTTTAGCTGAAATTATCAATGAAGCATGTGTGCGATACTACTCGAGGTGAAAGCCGGACATGCGATTTTCCTTCCCTTATAAATGCTTTGCAGTTAGGTCCTTGCTAGTCAGAATGCTAATATGCTTCGATGATGATCATGTTTAAAATATTCCAGTATATGTAAATGAAAGTAGTTACAAATCAAAAGATACTGATTTCCACATCAAGAAAATATGATTTAGAACGACACGGAAATGACGTCTTCCATGCGGTTTCTTTTTCAATCAATTAAAAACTACCTATCTCAATCTGAACAGGCGAAAATCTTGAAAAATATCACAACCCGCGGTTAGAGGCCTCAACTGATGCTAAGTTAATTACTTTTTATTAATACTTTGGGTGTGAAAACGCTCGCGCCATACATTCAAGCAATAAAACGGCTTACTCCGTTCTATCAACTGCAAATAAAATTTTAAAATATTCTATAATCCAGTACTCGAATATGTTATAGACTTAATTAGCGAACACCAGAATATATCCGGATAACTAAGTTAAGGTTTCAACCAACAGCAGTAAGGTTTCTTGAGACTTATGCGGATATGCATTCACAGGTGAAATATAGAGCCAACGCAAGGTACCAAAAGACATTGTTTGTAGCATACATTAAAATTTCGAATAATCGAAACAGCAGTATTTATCGACGCTAGCCCACGAGTAAGCATACAGTTGTTCAAATTAAAGTCTAAAATGTTGAACCTACTATGCATTATAACCTTGTATAAACTACGAGAAAAAACTCGTTTCGCTACAGACCAAAAATAATAATAAGTTCTGATTGACTGTGGTTTATTGATAAAAAATAACAAACCTACAGAGTCGTCAGTTGTAAATCACTAAATGAACCCAACGGTCCGTACAGCTAGTAAAGAACATGACACTCAGAAGACGAACAATATACAGAAGGCCATTCCTAAACAAAATATACCCATAGCTTCACTAAGGGCGAATCCGAAGACGGCATATGTGAATAGTTGCGTTTTGAGACCGGGATTTCTGGCAGGATAGCTCAGTGGTTAGAGCACCAGATTCCGAAGCAGACGTGCCCAGGTTCGTATCCTGTCCGCGGCAAATTCTGGCCAGTACTTGATGAGTTCCCAATAAGGACGAAACCGGTCTACTGGATGAATTGCCTTTTCTACACTATACAATTCTTAGTTTATACTGACATATGTAAGTAATTAATGGGTCAGGTGTTTATATCAAGACCGCAACCTTGATTATAATAATAATAACAACATGACGACAAAATGGCTAGCGGGGATAAAATCGTAATTTTATGAAAACTAGAATTTGAACCGTGTGCCTATCCTAGTAGCCTAGCATACACTGAATTTGTCTGCATAATTTCTCTGCAGTCAAGAACAACCACTTTTGAAGTTTGCGCCAAGTGTATAAGTTAGAGAATTATACAAGCATTAATGACGCGTAAAGCGGTAGCATTTGTGCTAATGAAACACCAGTCACATTCCGTTTAGTTAGTCGCACAACATAGCAACAAAAACCATGAGTTGCACCCACTGGCGCGTTTCGCCATTCCACGATCATTAACTTTCTTAATTGGTTAACTTAGGTACATTTAGCGAAGACTTCAGCAGGTTATCGTAAGAGACAGCATGGAAACTGTTTAGCTGAAATTATCAATGAAGCACAATGTGTGCGATACTACTCGAGGTGAAAGACGGACATGCGATTTTCCTTCCCTTATAAATGCATTGCAGTTAGGACCTTGCTTGTGAATGCCAATATGCTCCGATGATGATTATGTGCGTTCGAAACGCACTAGTACGTGTGACCGAAGATAGCTTTCATGGTGAGCTACTAGTCAGCCATAATGAAATTGGAGTTTACATCAAGATTCTACGAAACCAAAGTAATCAGTTACCAGTTCAAGGTGAGATGCTTCTTCAGCATTGGGAGCAAGTATACATTCCAATTAAATGAGTTCCGTCTTGAATTGAAAGCAGATTACGTATCGCGATATCAGTCTATAAATACAGTGGCAACATTCCACTCCACGCTAATTCAAGTGGCCGCAAAACGTATTCGGAGTGGTTTCAAAAATCGTAAGCAGCTAAGGAAATCGAGGCGATTTAATGTTCTACCAAGGAATGCATGTATCGATGAACTTCCAAGCCTATTATACCAATATTATCGACACATAATAATTACTTGAGCCACGTTTCAGTCGCCGGTATGCTATTAGTTACTGCACTACATGAATGGAGATGGCGCCGAGGAGAATGTTTCGTTATCCCAGCTTGTTACACAGTAAAACAGCCCATTAGAACCTTGTCACATACATAAAGCCACTGCAACAGCTGTGCAACAAGGATTTTACCATTTAAACTGCTTCTTTCTGAATTTCATCACAGAAGCAGCCACATCTGAAATGGCAGCAGCGCTCAGCTGAGATGAATACATTTGTCCGAATTACATAACTGACTCAGAGAAAGGCGTACTTATGATGAAAAAAGAAATTCAGAACGTAGCTCTTAACTGTTTTCTCGACGTGTAACCAATTTGATCTAAATGTACGCGCTTTGTAAATTGCAAATACAGATTCTGTGACACTTGGTAGTACGCAACTTTTTGTCGCACTATACACGTGTAGGTGGCACATAATTGAAAGCTTGGCTGCTCCAGCCATTTACACTGCATAATCAGCCAATTTGTACCATACTCTAAAATGTTTGCATTTGGCTTGCCTCTGCAATAAGGTTTTTTCGATTATCTAATCCATTGTCCAAAGTACAAACCTTCTACCATCGATTCTGTTTCCTATTATTTATTGGTATGAATGAACGACTTCGCTCATCGATGACCAGACTCGATCTGGATCACCTCAACGTTTAAAAAACCCCTACATTGAAAATTTTTTTCTGTGGCAGCTATACCAAATACAATGGTTCATTATCGCCAATGGTTATAGCTACTTGAAAAAAGTACGCCAACTTCATATAAACACCAATTCACTCTTATTTAGTATTTCGAAATATGGCAGATTGTGCTCTTTCGGGCTCGACGGGTGGTGTTTGCGCAAATACCACCGACTTTGCTTAACCAATTATCAAATCTATTTGTGGAAATGCGGTTGCATTGGTTTGTTGTCTGCTGGTCACAAAGCAGCACCAAATGTACAACTTTTCCTTGACAAAAAATACTGGCATCAGGTTATCTGGATCACTTACGTTTATATGTTTTCAGTATTTTCAAAGCGAAAGGCATACTTAAAAAAGCATGGAGCGGGTGTCACAGTGACTGACGTGCTGAATGCGACCAACTGAAGTAAACCGGATTCTGAATATGACACGGTGAACTTCATAAACTAGGATTAGATTTTCTTTGTGATCTTCTTTTGATAGATTAAAATGACTTATTTTATCTGAATCGGCCGAAACCCGAAAATCCATAACAATCTGATGTGTTTTTCAAGCTTGTAAGATCAGCATAACATGACAAAATGACCTGCGAAGATAAAATCGTACTTTTAAGAAAACCGAAATTTGATCAGTGTCCCCATTGTAGCACCCTAGCATACACTGAATTCGTCTGCAGCCACGAACTTTAAAGCTTTCGCCACGTTTTTAAGTGAGAGAATTAAACAAGCATTAATTACGCGTAAAGCGGTAGCATTTATGCGAATGAAACACCAGTCACATTCCGTTTAGTCAATCGCATATCATAGTAAAATTAATAGGAGTTGCACCAACTGGCAAGTTTCGCCATTCCACGACAATTAACGTTCTTAATTGGTTAACTTGGGTACACTTGGCGAAGGTTGCAGCAGGTTATCGTTAGAGACGACATGAAAACTGTTTAGCTGAAATTATCAATGAAGCATGTGTGCGATACTACTCGAGGTGAAAGCCGGACATGCGATTTTCCTTCCCTTATAAATGCTTTGCAGTTAGGTCCTTGCTAGTCAGAATGCTAATATGCTTCGATGATGATCATGTTTAAAATATTCCAGTATATGTAAATGAAAGTAGTTACAAATCAAAAGATACTGATTTCCACATCAAGAAAATATGATTTAGAACGACACGGAAATGACGTCTTCCATGCGGTTTCTTTTTCAATCAATTAAAAACTACCTATCTCAATCTGAACAGGCGAAAATCTTGAAAAATATCACAACCCGCGGTTAGAGGCCTCAACTGATGCTAAGTTAATTACTTTTTATTAATACTTTGGGTGTGAAAACGCTCGCGCCATACATTCAAGCAATAAAACGGCTTACTCCGTTCTATCAACTGCAAATAAAATTTTAAAATATTCTATAATCCAGTACTCGAATATGTTATAGACTTAATTAGCGAACACCAGAATATATCCGGATAACTAAGTTAAGGTTTCAACCAACAGCAGTAAGGTTTCTTGAGACTTATGCGGATATGCATTCACAGGTGAAATATAGAGCCAACGCAAGGTACCAAAAGACATTGTTTGTAGCATACATTAAAATTTCGAATAATCGAAACAGCAGTATTTATCGACGCTAGCCCACGAGTAAGCATACAGTTGTTCAAATTAAAGTCTAAAATGTTGAACCTACTATGCATTATAACCTTGTATAAACTACGAGAAAAAACTCGTTTCGCTACAGACCAAAAATAATAATAAGTTCTGATTGACTGTGGTTTATTGATAAAAAATAACAAACCTACAGAGTCGTCAGTTGTAAATCACTAAATGAACCCAACGGTCCGTACAGCTAGTAAAGAACATGACACTCAGAAGACGAACAATATACAGAAGGCCATTCCTAAACAAAATATACCCATAGCTTCACTAAGGGCGAATCCGAAGACGGCATATGTGAATAGTTGCGTTTTGAGACCGGGATTTCTGGCAGGATAGCTCAGTGGTTAGAGCACCAGATTCCGAAGCAGACGTGCCCAGGTTCGTATCCTGTCCGCGGCAAATTCTGGCCAGTACTTGATGAGTTCCCAATAAGGACGAAACCGGTCTACTGGATGAATTGCCTTTTCTACACTATATACAATTCTTAGTTTATACTGACATATGTAAGTAATTAATGGGTCAGGTGTTTATATCAAGACCGCAACCTTGATTATAATAATAATAACAACATGACGACAAAATGGCTAGCGGGGATAAAATCGTAATTTTATGAAAACTAGAATTTGAACCGTGTGCCTATCCTAGTAGCCTAGCATACACTGAATTTGTCTGCATAATTTCTCTGCAGTCAAGAACAACCACTTTTGAAGTTTGCGCCAAGTGTATAAGTTAGAGAATTATACAAGCATTAATGACGCGTAAAGCGGTAGCATTTGTGCTAATGAAACACCAGTCACATTCCGTTTAGTTAGTCGCACAACATAGCAACAAAAACCATGAGTTGCACCCACTGGCGCGTTTCGCCATTCCACGATCATTAACTTTCTTAATTGGTTAACTTAGGTACATTTAGCGAAGACTTCAGCAGGTTATCGTAAGAGACAGCATGGAAACTGTTTAGCTGAAATTATCAATGAAGCACAATGTGTGCGATACTACTCGAGGTGAAAGACGGACATGCGATTTTCCTTCCCTTATAAATGCATTGCAGTTAGGACCTTGCTTGTGAATGCCAATATGCTCCGATGATGATTATGTGCGTTCGAAACGCACTAGTACGTGTGACCGAAGATAGCTTTCATGGTGAGCTACTAGTCAGCCATAATGAAATTGGAGTTTACATCAAGATTCTACGAAACCAAAGTAATCAGTTACCAGTTCAAGGTGAGATGCTTCTTCAGCATTGGGAGCAAGTATACATTCCAATTAAATGAGTTCCGTCTTGAATTGAAAGCAGATTACGTATCGCGATATCAGTCTATAAATACAGTGGCAACATTCCACTCCACGCTAATTCAAGTGGCCGCAAAACGTATTCGGAGTGGTTTCAAAAATCGTAAGCAGCTAAGGAAATCGAGGCGATTTAATGTTCTACCAAGGAATGCATGTATCGATGAACTTCCAAGCCTATTATACCAATATTATCGACACATAATAATTACTTGAGCCACGTTTCAGTCGCCGGTATGCTATTAGTTACTGCACTACATGAATGGAGATGGCGCCGAGGAGAATGTTTCGTTATCCCAGCTTGTTACACAGTAAAACAGCCCATTAGAACCTTGTCACATACATAAAGCCACTGCAACAGCTGTGCAACAAGGATTTTACCATTTAAACTGCTTCTTTCTGAATTTCATCACAGAAGCAGCCACATCTGAAATGGCAGCAGCGCTCAGCTGAGATGAATACATTTGTCCGAATTACATAACTGACTCAGAGAAAGGCGTACTTATGATGAAAAAAGAAATTCAGAACGTAGCTCTTAACTGTTTTCTCGACGTGTAACCAATTTGATCTAAATGTACGCGCTTTGTAAATTGCAAATACAGATTCTGTGACACTTGGTAGTACGCAACTTTTTGTCGCACTATACACGTGTAGGTGGCACATAATTGAAAGCTTGGCTGCTCCAGCCATTTACACTGCATAATCAGCCAATTTGTACCATACTCTAAAATGTTTGCATTTGGCTTGCCTCTGCAATAAGGTTTTTTCGATTATCTAATCCATTGTCCAAAGTACAAACCTTCTACCATCGATTCTGTTTCCTATTATTTATTGGTATGAATGAACGACTTCGCTCATCGATGACCAGACTCGATCTGGATCACCTCAACGTTTAAAAAACCCCTACATTGAAAATTTTTTTCTGTGGCAGCTATACCAAATACAATGGTTCATTATCGCCAATGGTTATAGCTACTTGAAAAAAGTACGCCAACTTCATATAAACACCAATTCACTCTTATTTAGTATTTCGAAATATGGCAGATTGTGCTCTTTCGGGCTCGACGGGTGGTGTTTGCGCAAATACCACCGACTTTGCTTAACCAATTATCAAATCTATTTGTGGAAATGCGGTTGCATTGGTTTGTTGTCTGCTGGTCACAAAGCAGCACCAAATGTACAACTTTTCCTTGACAAAAAATACTGGCATCAGGTTATCTGGATCACTTACGTTTATATGTTTTCAGTATTTTCAAAGCGAAAGGCATACTTAAAAAAGCATGGAGCGGGTGTCACAGTGACTGACGTGCTGAATGCGACCAACTGAAGTAAACCGGATTCTGAATATGACACGGTGAACTTCATAAACTAGGATTAGATTTTCTTTGTGATCTTCTTTTGATAGATTAAAATGACTTATTTTATCTGAATCGGCCGAAACCCGAAAATCCATAACAATCTGATGTGTTTTTCAAGCTTGTAAGATCAGCATAACATGACAAAATGACCTGCGAAGATAAAATCGTACTTTTAAGAAAACCGAAATTTGATCAGTGTCCCCATTGTAGCACCCTAGCATACACTGAATTCGTCTGCAGCCACGAACTTTAAAGCTTTCGCCACGTTTTTAAGTGAGAGAATTAAACAAGCATTAATTACGCGTAAAGCGGTAGCATTTATGCGAATGAAACACCAGTCACATTCCGTTTAGTCAATCGCATATCATAGTAAAATTAATAGGAGTTGCACCAACTGGCAAGTTTCGCCATTCCACGACAATTAACGTTCTTAATTGGTTAACTTGGGTACACTTGGCGAAGGTTGCAGCAGGTTATCGTTAGAGACGACATGAAAACTGTTTAGCTGAAATTATCAATGAAGCATGTGTGCGATACTACTCGAGGTGAAAGCCGGACATGCGATTTTCCTTCCCTTATAAATGCTTTGCAGTTAGGTCCTTGCTAGTCAGAATGCTAATATGCTTCGATGATGATCATGTTTAAAATATTCCAGTATATGTAAATGAAAGTAGTTACAAATCAAAAGATACTGATTTCCACATCAAGAAAATATGATTTAGAACGACACGGAAATGACGTCTTCCATGCGGTTTCTTTTTCAATCAATTAAAAACTACCTATCTCAATCTGAACAGGCGAAAATCTTGAAAAATATCACAACCCGCGGTTAGAGGCCTCAACTGATGCTAAGTTAATTACTTTTTATTAATACTTTGGGTGTGAAAACGCTCGCGCCATACATTCAAGCAATAAAACGGCTTACTCCGTTCTATCAACTGCAAATAAAATTTTAAAATATTCTATAATCCAGTACTCGAATATGTTATAGACTTAATTAGCGAACACCAGAATATATCCGGATAACTAAGTTAAGGTTTCAACCAACAGCAGTAAGGTTTCTTGAGACTTATGCGGATATGCATTCACAGGTGAAATATAGAGCCAACGCAAGGTACCAAAAGACATTGTTTGTAGCATACATTAAAATTTCGAATAATCGAAACAGCAGTATTTATCGACGCTAGCCCACGAGTAAGCATACAGTTGTTCAAATTAAAGTCTAAAATGTTGAACCTACTATGCATTATAACCTTGTATAAACTACGAGAAAAAACTCGTTTCGCTACAGACCAAAAATAATAATAAGTTCTGATTGACTGTGGTTTATTGATAAAAAATAACAAACCTACAGAGTCGTCAGTTGTAAATCACTAAATGAACCCAACGGTCCGTACAGCTAGTAAAGAACATGACACTCAGAAGACGAACAATATACAGAAGGCCATTCCTAAACAAAATATACCCATAGCTTCACTAAGGGCGAATCCGAAGACGGCATATGTGAATAGTTGCGTTTTGAGACCGGGATTTCTGGCAAGAGCAATGACCAAGTTGCCGAAACAGGTACCGATTCCAGCACCAGATCCGGCTGCGCCCCCACAAGCAGCTCCCGCACCAATATATTTTGCTGCCTGATCAATATCCCTCCTCACGACTGAAGTGTGAATAAGTCTGTCTGACTGGATAGGAGCAGATAGCATTGATGGCTGTGGCACACGACCGTAGAAACCAGACAGAACAGGTCTGAGGACGGCCTTATTGGCGCGGGAAACAATGGCGACAGATTGCATCTGAAAACAAAACGACCTATTAGTACAAAAAGTCGATCAACAACAAAATGGCAGAAACAAGCAATACCTTGAACGGCCGATAAAAACACCCAGTAAAATGATTTCCGATACCGAAAAAAATAAATACAAACAAAATATTATAAATATTTAATCATATTTTAAATACGATAAGCTATATAAAGATAATAATAATACATACGCGGATTTTCAAAGTTTTGGACCCTTACAAACACTTATATAAATAATAACCACATTAAAGAATATGTAATTTTGTTAATAATAACATTGAAATAAAATTAAACTTTAATATTCAGTTTTTTTTATAATCACAGAAAAGATTAATTTAATGACATTTATTCAGCTATCTTATTTATAGTATTGACGTTATATTTATTTCTCGTGGGCATGGCCTTACCTCCGTTTTGTCTTCTGTTTACTTGGTTCTGTGTTGTTTTGTTTATAATTTTAACAGCGTTTTACATCAAACGGTTTGAATTGCGCAAGGAACTTCAAAGAACATTTTTGTTACGCGAAAATTTTAGAATTATAGCTTTTCTGCATCCGTTTTGCGATTCTGGTGGAGGTGGCGAAAGAGTGTTATGGACAGCTATAAAATATATGATAGAAAGGTTATTCTTATTATTGTCTTTATAATTATTTTATTTGCACATAATAAAGCTTAGTGTGTAAATTAATCTTTTTTAGCTCTATGAGCATGATGTACGTTTAAAAAGAAATTCTATATTAATTATGATTAGTGCTTCCTTATTTTGAATTACTGAATATATAATAGTCTGTCTATCCATACGTAAATGTAAGACATCTCAACGTAGAATTAAAATTAGGATTTATATCTAGCTAAATAGAGCAGACGACCTAGAGAGCCAACGCTATGTAAAATAAGCATACAATTTTGCCACAATTAAGCGTACATTGATTGCGTTGGCGGTCATAAAAGACACTATAGTCAAGATGGCAACCTTGATTATAGTAAATTTTTCCACGTGTTCTAACGTAAATAACAAACTACAGGAACGATATTCAAAATAGATTAAGTAGCAAAACATGATACATTACAATAATTATATCTATAATATACTTCTTTACCAAAGAAAAAATAAATCTGAATCGTGTGTTGGAATAACCTGAGTAGGTATAAGTAAAGCTTTATTTGGTTAAATATAATTTTCTGTTCCAGGTTTGTGTTACACACTAGTTTAACACTGGGATAACAGACTGCCTGCACGAGTGTTGTGTTATTGTACATCTGTGAACAAAAAAGCGCTTTAAAATTACATGTATAAGTTTGAGTGAAAATATATCTATATTTATTTTTATACTAATCGTTTGTTGCTTTTGTACATATACTGCCAGATAGGCTTTCGATGCATTAATTGAATTGACCGAGACTTTGTCACGTTGAAGAAATTCGACCTGATAGACATTATCTACTGACTAGCAGAAGGTAATTGTAAGGATTTTGCTTTATTGAGTAGCGAGTATGGGTGATTTATCCTAGTCCCTATTGATTGGTTTAAAATTTCGTTTATAATGTTTTATTTATTATTTATATTTCTTTTTACCGACATCTAATATGTCAAAATTCATTTATATATACGCCTAAAAACTATTTTATTCATATATAGATAATAATATAAGCAACCACGTGAGTTCTTCCAACATCTTTATAATTAAAAATTGTGCAGCCGACATTCCAAGCCAAATAAAATGTATGCGAGGCTACCAGAGGTGAGAGACGCAAAAGTAATTCTGCTTTCCGTATATATGTAACGCGGTTTGATCCTCGCTAGTGAGTTTGCTGTCGTACTCTGATGATGATCATGGAAGGTCGAAACGCGTCAGTGCGTGCTACTGGTTTCCGTTTTTCAGTTGTTTGATGATTAGTTGATAACAATTGGATTGGTGTTTACTTGAGCTCGCAAACTTGATTTAAAAGATCTTTTATAATTATCTGTCTATCCAATATATATATATATATATATATATATGTATGTATAATGGATAAATTATATAAGTAAAAGCACATTTGTTAACATTTAAATATCTATTTTTATGTCTGTATATAAGCAAAACAATGGGTTCTTTGTACTTCAAGTACTTACTATTCACCCTGAGAAATTAGTATATCTCCTTTACATATATATTTTTTGTACTCACATCTTATGTGAATACATAACTATTTATACACATACACGTCTGCACATAATATATTATGTATATCCAAATCAACATATAAACATTCATGTGAGTTCCCCTCGCATCTTGTATAAGAATCTAAATATTCATCCACATATATTGCAAATTATATATATATATATATATATATATATATATATATATATATATATATATATAATAAACGGAGTTAGAAAAAGGTTATTTGGCTGATATAATATAACTTTAGTGAATCGTGTGCATTCAGGGCACTTATGTAGTTAATCATATATTAACTAACACACACACACACACACATATATATATATATATATATATATATATATATATATATATATATATATATTTGAATGTTAACAAATGTATTTTGACTGATTTAATTTATCCATTGAGCGATATTTAATTGAAAAGTTAAATTTATACCACATATGAATATAAATGTGTATTTGGTTGAGATACCATTCGTTAGTGTGAGCTCCTTATTCGGTCTTGTCCAAATGATAGAATAATACTATATTCCTTCAACGATTTTAATTACCTCTCTTTCTCTCTATAACCTATTGCACTTGAGATGAGATTAGGTTAACCGGGAATTGAAGATTACTACGATATGTTTAAAATTTAATAAAATTTTTACCTTTCTACACACCGGAAAGTAATTTAAAAAAATCGAGACATCAAGGATAGGTCTGTATGTCAATTCATATGGTTTTCTTATAGTTATTCTATAAATGTCGCTGAGTACACATCTGTGTGTATAATTTTGTGCTCTTGGGGATTTATGTGGATAATTTTGTGTATATATGTAAGTGTAATAGAATAGGCATGAAGACCGGATATTATTAGTATAAAGAAAACTTCATAGTGAAGTGACATTTGAGAATCAATCAATCATTGCGAAACATTAACTGTGCACTTGTAAATGTAAATGATTCAATATTTTACCGAAATGCGGAAATAAAAAGCTTAATTGGTTGAATTGTTGTAATACCGTTAGCATCGTGTGTATTGCTTGGCCATTCACATGCAAGCAATGAGTTTGACGTTTTGGAAATACGTCGTCTTAAATCTGCATAATCTTGATATTAAAATTACTATCTTTACGACTATTATATATTTCTTTCTTGCTTGGTGATCGTTTTGTTTCTTTCAAATGTTTTTCTTTCGATTTTGCGATCCCTAAATTATTCATTAATAACATAGTCTAATTGTTATAATTTCCTACTAAGAATGGTTAGTAAATGAACCAGTCTTTGAAATAACTTATTTCTACATTTTAGTAGTGGTACTGCATGATTAAATATGCGATACTTAAGTTTTGTCGTTGATTCCTTGTAAACCTGCTTTATGTGTCGGAGATTATGTGATAGTGGTGTATTTTTGTTATTAATAAACAGGTTAAATTTTAGTTAGCAATAGCCAGTCTGTATGGTCAAACTATGAGGAAATCTCTAATTTTTGGCGCATTACTTATTGTTGTGATGAAAGGTTGTTGTGATCGAATTGGGTCAGTCCTAGTGTTTATATCTATTTCGATGTCCTCATCAGTGAACATGAGATCAAGATAGCTTTTTGCGGGGTTGGTCAAAATCCTATTTGTATGAGTCCAGATTGACTTAATGTGTTGAAAGTACTGTTAGTTTAATTTTTACGACGACCCTTATAATTAAATATTATCGCTTATTTGTTCTCTAAAGTGTTGGGAAACGTGCCAGTTTGCGAGTCTGTTGAAGATCTACGATACAAACAGCTCGGCAGTAAATCAAGTTTAATAAGTGATTTTTATAAAGGGAGATTCAGGGTTGTGGTTGGAAGTATGTATATGGTAAAAACGGCGTTTTTCGTAGATAAATGTCGGTTCCACCGTCTTTACTTCAGCTCCTTTCTGCTCGAATTAATGTGTAATTTTACATTTCTGTTACACATTCATGCGCGTTTCCCCGATAGCAATGTGGTCTTCGTTTCACGAAGTAACTCAATTTTGGACTCAGGGATCTTGCGCATATATTCAGCATAGATAGCTTTACCGAATCTGGGAGCTAATGTAAACGGGGTGTGCTCCTGATGATTCTATTGTTCGTTTTGGATCTTTATAAATTTGGTTTTTGGGAAATTTCGAGATCGTATTATTCTCCAAAAAACATTGTCTTTAGGCTGATCTATTGGTTAATCGGTTAAGTTTAATGATTCTTGTCGTGTTTTAATCATGGGTTAAGAACTACTGTTCTATTTTTTCGATTTTATTGTGTTTTCTTTTTGAGCTTTCTGATTTGTGGGTTTTGATGTTTATTTGAGCAGGACGTTTTGCTAAGTGAAAGTTATTAATGTGTAGCTATTTTCTTGGCTTGGTTATTTTGTGGTATTGGTGTTGAATTTGATATACTTACAGATGCAGAAGTTTGTGCAGCTTGCAAATTGCTGGGTTTGACATTTGATGCAAATGCCTGTTCGTATGCAGTTGATGGTATCATTCATTTAAATCAAATTTTCGAGCTTTGTACAAGTACCTATCTCATTAAATATACATTTACCAGCGTAAACTAAGCATTTTATAAGGCGGCAACGGCAATTCATCCAGTGGACCGGTTTAGTTCTTATTTGGAGTTTTTGGATTTGCAGTATTTGCTGCGGACAGAGCTCAAACTGGGCACGTCTGTGACAATTCACTTCGCCATCTTTTCACACACTACGTCCAATTTTCAGCTATAAACTAACTTATGTCCGGTTAGTTTTTATTTCATGTGGAGTTTATGTGGCATCTCTTTAGGTATAAAGTTCCATTTAACAATCTACATATGTAATTATAGAACAGTCGCCGCGCTACCCTGGTAACTGGTGATGAATGTGACGATTTATGGAATTCAACTATGAATGATTTTGCGAGTGACAATAAAAATTATTTAAATCGATGTTGTGTACCTGATATAGACACCAATCACATTATATAGACATTTGTGAGTATAAACTAAGTGTTTTATAAGATAGCGAAGGTAATTCCTCCATTAGACCGTTTCGTCTTCATTGGGAACTTGTCAGGTACTGTCGAGAACTTTCTCAGTAAGGGCAAATCCGGTCTACGGGATGAATTGGTTTTGCTACATTACACAATGCTTAGTTTTTATTGACTAATGTATGTAAATCGGATTAGTGTTTATATCAAGCTCGCAACCTTGATTCAAGTAATTTTGTCTTTGTAGTTTGTTTGGAGATTATTCGGTATGTTCTGCAAGTTTGTGATTGATGGAAGTGGCTTACCTTGTCTCTTATTGAATAGAAATTGGGTCTATTTGGTAGAAAGAAGTGCTATTGTAGGTGATGGTAATTGAGGGATACTTGGTGCTGGGTTGACCCTGTTTAAGATTTTTTTTCAAATTTTACAATAATTTCTTCGGGTTGGAGCTTATTAAGTAAGAATGCATGGTTATTAGTGAGTGTCTGTTCCGGTTTTGTGCTGACATTTACTTTTGGGGGCGTTTTTCACCTGATTTTGCCTGTTGTCTAAACATGTATCTAGTCTTAGTTTGACAGCAGTTGCAACGTTTCTTGTGTTATTCCGGAAGTTTTTAATGAAGTGATATTTATTTGCCTTATTTTTGTCTGAAACATGCTTACGAGGCGAGGTTATGTTGCAATATACCTTCACAACCATTAACTTCCAATGCGATAAATTTCTCTTTAGGCATTATTATTTCTGTTGAAGTGAAAAATATGCAGGTACTTGATTTTGTTTTTGCACATTGAAGATCTTGTAGTTAACGATTTATGCAATGAGGTCATGTTAGGAAAGTAGGAAATAAATGGAACTTAATATTTAATATAAATGTGTAAAATTGTGTATTTATTATATTATTTGAAGGCTTAAAAATATGTTATAGCCACTAAAAAGATAAATTTCAATTAATTTAAGCAAGCTATACGCGCCAAACGTGGTTGAACGATTTTCTGGTTGCCTTTCCGTTTTTTAATTTTTAAAAGTTACAGCCAATTTCCATCCCGAACGGAAAATGTGATTCCTACTGAATGTCTGAAAATGCTGTTCTGAAATTGGAAAAATATATATTACCCTAATGAATTCATGTTCCAATAACCGCTGATGATTTAATGTAGGTTGAGCTCCCAAGTAAACATAAATAAAATATTTCGTTTGATTTTGAGTAATGCTAAGTTAAAAATTGCATGCCTTTTGATGAAAATACCTAATTTGATGTGTCTTTGTAAAAATTAGTTCGAAGCAAGATACTCATTTTACTTCTGTTTGTTTGTAGAATAGTTCAACCTGTTCCGTGGTAAATGTTTGTGTTGATATTAGTTTTATTCGTTGTTTGTGTGGAAGTCTGGTCGAATGTATGTAGAAAGCAACCGTAAAAGTCAATTTTAAGCATATTAGTTTTAGGAAACTTCAATTAGCTGCTCAGTTTTATGCTATGTACTTTTTGTTATAAATTTTCAGCTACGGAGATGTAGTGATTGTGATTTTTACCGGAAAAAAGGAAAACATTGAAAAATCTGCCGAAGTTTTAACTAAAGTTAAACTAAATTTCGGAATTTCCGTGAACTCTGGACATAATTCGAGGAAACGCGCTTTGTCCTCCAGGTCTTCTTTGGCGGTTAAATCAGCTGAGGAAGATGGTACTGATGTCAACAGTCTCATTCGTCTTCATTTTGTTCATCTAGTGTCAACCCCTCTACTAAATCCGTCAAATTATCCTGTGGCTACTCTGGCCTTTCAGGCGATTGCTTCTCTACTGCTTGGTTTCGAAGCATGGCTTCGATGCCCAATGGATGCATTCATTGATACGACAGGTTGTGCATTTTCAATGCCCGTGGTTCGATTTCTGTCGAGGTTGTTTGGAACTGGAGGTGGCTTTTTTAATTTCAAAACAGCAGCATATGTACATTATCCTACAATATCGGCTGACATGCAAAGTCGTTTAGTTGATTTGAAAAGTTCCAGTAAGATGATTTTTAAGATTCTATTTGTTAAGTTATGTTTTCTAATTTCGTTTGTTATTCACGTTTTTATTTTGTGCTTTTACTGGCTATAATAAATACAAGAATGTTATCTCTTAATTATACTAAAAATATTTATTTGTACTTTAGGCTATTACAATTTGGGGTAGGCTGGTACTTAAAAGAAATGAATTTGAGAACTGTACCTCTGGTTAACAACCTCTAAATTGAGTAAATTTAATAAATCGTAGTATCCTTTTCTGGTTCAAAATAGAAAAAAATAATGTAAACTAACCGGAATTTTTAATGGCTACATTTTTTCAATTACTCAATTTGTTAGCTTGAACTGAAGCAAAAGCCTTGCTTACTGGAACCTGTGGGAACACTCTATTAAATAATATTGGCAATGTTACCTTTGTTTCTAAAGCAGTTATAATTTAAAAATATACACAATGATCTCTCATGTAACATGGCAAATACTAGCGGATTTTGAATTTTTGATTCATTCATTCATAGTCGTGGCGCTGAAGGCGGATCAACAGAAAGGTCAGGCAAACGCAATCTCAATCCACATGAGAAACACTAACTTGTATTCATTTACAACCCACAAAATACTATACATTTTATGATTAAATATCAGTGAAGTTGTTGTGTATTAAGTTAAAATAATACTTTCGTAGTAGTAGTTGTGGCCTAGTTGTGAGACTTGGTCTGTTACATACAATTTAAATCCCTGTGTGTTCGAATGAGATTTTGGCTTATGCTTGTATGATTATATTTGTATGTATGTATGTATGCTTGAATGCATGTATTTGTGTATGTATGCATGTATATATTTATGTATTTATGTATGTATGCATGTCTGTTTTTATGTACATTTATTATTGACTTTTACGGAAAATGGAAAACACTGAAAACATATACTAAGTTCATGAACCGTACTCAAAGAAAATTCCGCCTTAACGAATGCCGAGTGCTAGTTAGTCTACAAGGTAATGATAGAATAAATCATTTTTGGCCTAATGGATGTTGAGCATATCACTAAGCCCAATGTCGAATAGTCAAATATCGTAGAAAGTTCAGTTAAACTACCATTCATTAAACTTTGGTTAGGTTTTAACGTCAACGTATTGAGTGCGCTAAAATAGAGAGAAATTGGTCAATAAGAAACTCTAGCACATACTTTTGATAAATTAGATATCGATATATGTTGCGTATTCGAAATCGGAATGCAGGATCATACAAGTATTACTGAACTGTATGCACCAATCTTATCTATGCGTTATTATCTTTAAAACTCTGGTACCTCGGAGCTTTTTTATGCCGGACTATTGGGAGTCAATATTGTCCTTAGCTCAAGGACTGATACTTGTTTAACTGAATGGACCCCTGTGCGACACATTTTGAGATGGATAATAAAATTGATGCCAGAAACCTTAATCAACGTTGTCTTTTCGTTGAATCTGAATATGCTCCCATCGATTGGAGCACGAAAAACGGTAATGACGCCTTTTACTTGGAATCTAGCTCTTTACCAAGTGGATCAAAATTTTAAGATATAGTTTTGATCAATTTGGTGCCTAAGCAATACAGAATTTCATCTAAATGGCGGATAAACTTCATGTTAAATACACAGTGATAATTGTGAACGACTGTTGAATGGCTGCGTGGAGCTGTTTTCTTTTTAATGAAACGGTATCAATGCACATAAATCACCCGGTGTTTACATTGCATCTGCACCTTCGGTTTTATTATACGCTGATTGGATTCAGTCGAAAATCTTAGACACTAACTTGCATTCGACCGTCGTTTGTGAAGTATGGATCATATAGGTAACCATTACTAAATAGGTACAACTGGCATACATATTATCGAACAAGACAATAATTGTTAATTCTTAAAAAATAAGGCTTTATAAGGTTAAGTTGGCTTGGCCAGTTTGCTGATGCCTTCAGTACGATTGTCCTTTCCAAAACTATTTGATCAGCCAGCGCCGGATTTGCGTAGGACACAAGATAGGCAAATTTTTATATGATAAAATCAGCTGGAGTGCACCACAATCGAATCTAGTAGAATATGATTAGTTTGTCTATTATGATGGGTTTTACATCCGTATTATATTTCTAGTTTGGAAATCCTGCCCGATATGGCATTGAATCGTGCTAAGTGGCAATCTGGTTACAGATTTCTTGTAGAGTAATTTTGACAGAGATGACTACGAGGTTTCGTTTTTTATGAAACAATGCTGTGTAAACCACAAGGAAGCTGTATTGTGGACTTGACTTAAATTGTGGTGTGTGGAGGCTTGTGTTGCCTCGTTTACCTGTTGTTTAAGTGTATGTCATAATCTAAAATAGGCACACTTTTTCCTATATCATTTTTTATAAAAGTATTGCTTTAAATTTCAATTTTTTCATTATTAATTTTCAAAATCGTTTCATCGTAATTATAGCTATTATTTATACTATTATTATTAGTATTATTATTATTAATATAAATATTATTATTATTATTAATTATAATATAAATATTATTATTATTATTATTATAGTTGTTGTTGTTGTTGTTGTTGTTATTTAAATTCCTTCTCTTTAATCATGGAAATGTGTGCAATAAAGCATCAGTTTTAAGTTTCTCTTTTATTGCCGCCTGTGATGTTAATTTTAATAATGATGGTTGTTCATACATGCATTCTAGCGTATATGCATTAATATTTACGCTAACCAACGTAAATTTTTTTTGTTGTGATTACCTGCAAAGATTGTGACGTCAAGCCGAACCTGCAGCATGATTGTTGGGAGTCGGGAACATACGTTGCTGAAAACGAAGAGGTAAAAGTAAAACATCGGAGAAAAGAATTGACATTTGACAAGAAACCTAATGAAATATCTTCTGAACTCAAGTTAGAATCTGTTCAATGCGATGCGTTTATTAATTCTTTTCTAAGTTCAACTGAATATCAGAAAATAACATACAACAACGCAGGTTGGATTCGGCAAAACTCATTGCTAACTGCATTAAAGAAGGTATTTGATTTTTATATTTTAGTTTTAATGCGATGGTAGCTATATTGCTTTTGTACGAATGCTAATATGGAATTTTGTTTAAGTCTATTTTATAAATTTACACCTAAATATTATTCTGCATTTTGGAATATGTAATCAGAACTGGCTAAATTTTTGGGCCGTCAGTATTCGATTGAAACTCCATTTCAAGTGGCTATCCCAATTTCGCCTGAGTGTTTTTGCGTGGGAAACAATTACAAATGTACAAATAGCCTCTAGGGATAAATACGCTTCTGCTGGTCGACCTGAAGCTCAGCAGATGGGGTACTATTTTACATCTGCAAATTTATGGTAGAATGATTAGTTAGTATCTGTTTGCTTTTACTTCTGACACAAAAGACTTTAAACACAGCTTATGCTGCGAAGAGTTAGGTGTTAACCACGCAGTGGATGAAGTGCAATACTGGCTTTATTTTGTCAGTGAGTTGGAAGCAGCAGTGAAGCCTAACAATCTAGTCAGATTGTACGTTCATATCCGCCAAATTATCTGTGATCGTTCTTTGATGGAAGCACGACTTCCCTGGTTTTGGAAGTGCAGCTAGTCAGGCATCTTCAAAACCTCCTTAATCCGCCACGTATTGCAAAATGTGTGGCTAGCGACAAAGTGACCACTCAAGTATTTTTTAAATTGTTTTGTTGGAGTGCCAGCTTCATATATTCCAATGCCGCGTTTTGCGTACGCGAGTAGTAGCTTAGCACGGACAGTTTCACAAAGATCCGATTGATCACAATTTCCGTTTTTGTTTTGTCTTTGATCGGGTTGTGTTTGTATTCGTCCCAATAGAATTGTGGTTCTATCACATCTTTGTTTACTGGCTACGTTATGGAAGTGGGATTCTACTTCCGAAACGTAGCCAGTAAAAAAAGATGTGATAGAACCGCATTTCCATTGGGACGAATACAAACTCAACCCGATCAAAGAAAAAACAAAATTGGAAAATGTGATCAATCGGATCTTTATGAAACTGTCCGTGCAAAGCTACTACCCGCGTACGCAAAACGCGGCATTGGAATAAAAGTGAACACTCGACTTTGTCGCCATATTGTCTGCGAAATCTAATTTTGATGAAATGGCGAAGACTTAATCATGACGGACTGCAAAGCTGACTGAATGATTTAGCCAACCTTGACAGATTTTTGTTATGGAATAGGATGCGGAGACTAAATATATACATCCGTTTAATTAACCTTCCATCGTTCCTTTTGTTGTTTATTAAGCAATTTGTGATTCTGTGTCGCACAATATGTTACTGAAAGCTATGTTTTTTTACGGTTGTTGGCAATACAAACTCATAGAATTTCCGGCCTGACGACCGGCGGGATTGGTAGCATGAACCTTGTCGGGTCTAAAAAACGATCACTGCCATCATCGAATTTCATGCGAAGCCTCGAGTTTGGTCTAACTACGCAGTAAATTTTATTGTTAAATGTGTAGTGACGGAATGCAAGTAAGCGTTCAAGACGTGCAGGGCAAGTTTCGGCTGCTGAAGGAAACTTTGGTCACTGGCATCTTGGCGGATAGTGCTAATCAGCCTTAAATGGCAGACTATCTATGAGAATGAAAACTCCGAATAAAAATCATCACTGGGAATGAGCGAACTAGTGTTCTTTAAGATACCACATATAACCATGCAAAATACAAATTACAATGATTACATACTGCATTGGCTATCGCGGAGTATAAAAAGGGTCGCCTTATCTACTGAGCCGCGCAGGGTAGATAAGCGAAATCGGGCTACTGAAGGCAACTTTATCTCCGAGTCTGCCTCCTTTTCTTCCCCTTCCCAATAGCGCTCTTTCAGATTCTTTGAATATGGTTGGTATAGATCATATCACTGAGCCCAATATCAGGTTTCCAACTATCGAAAATAGTTCTAGTAGACAATCATTCATTAAACCTTGGTTAGGTTCTAACGTAGGCGCATTTATTGTGCGTACATTAAAACAACTTGGACAACGAGAAGCTCTTGCATGTACGTTAGATAAATTAGAAATCGATTAATATTGGTTATCTGAAACCAGAATACAGGATCCTACGCGCATTACAGAACTGGTAGCACCCTCCATATCTGCGCGTTATTGCCTCAAACATATGGTTCTACGGAGTTCTCTCAAGCCGGTAAATTGAGCGTTGGTATTGTCCTTAGCGCACGAGTTGAAGCTTGCTTAATGGATTGGATCCCCATAAATAGTCGACTGTGTACGGCACGTTTAAATAAATCTGCTAAAATTAATGAAAAAAGCCGTTCTCAACGTTGCTTCTTCGTTGTATTTGCATATGTTCGTACCGTTTGCAGGACTGCTGAAAGCAGGGACGCTTTCTACTCCGAACTAAGCTCCTTACTAAGTAGGGCACGAAGTTCAGATATAGTCTTGGTTATGAGTGACATGAATACTCAAGTTGGGCGCTTAAGTAACGAAAAATTTAATTTGGGTGGAAGATACACATTAAGCTCGACGCGCAACGATAATGGTGAACGGCTTTTGGAAATAGCTCATGTAGCAATTAGCTATAAATGGCGTGGTTGCATCCTGGATTGTCGTTCTTTTTGGAACACTTAAGTCGACTCGGACCATGCACTTATCTTTTGTAGATTTGCATAAGAATAAACCTCAAATTGATGTAGAAAAACTCGAACAACCGACCTTCCGACAAAAATATGAAGTTATTTAAAAGTCTGAGCTAACTGGTTTTGATGGCGAAAATCCGAATTTACTTTGGTCCAAGATAAGTTCCACTATGCACAATGCAGGTTCTACTATTTGGGGCAGTGCAGGCCTCCGTGGAAATACTCATTGGCTCTGTGTAAAATCTATGTAGATACTCGAAACAAAGCGCCAAATTCCACCCGGCTCGGCTCATAATAATACTCGTCGCAATATAAGACGCCAACTTAAGCACAGTCTAAACGTCGATCTCGAAAAATTTTGGACCAGAAAGGCTGAAGAAATGGAAGAAGCGTTCACATCAGGTAATAGTCGCTGATTGTTCCAACTTATTCGCGCAACAGCTCCGAGAAATTTAAAACATATTGAAACTACAAATGTTTGCAACAACCATTTAATAACCGATAAAATAAATCGCCTTGGCAGGTGGGCTGAACACTTCTAAGAGCAATTTTTTTGGTCACCCGCGTCAGTTCCGATTCCCGAAAGCATGCCTGCATCAAGAGTGTGGAATGCTAGTCTCGAAGAACCATCAGAGTTAGAAGTACGCGATGCAATCCTATCTCTTAAACGACGCAAAGCCGCGGTGGATACTTGCATTGACTACTATTAACGAAGTATAGAGTGGAGAAATATTTTGTCGCATAAAATATTAGATATTTTGTCATCAGTGGACATATATCGACGTCTTTAGCGATCAAAAGCATTAGTGCATTGGCGATCACTAGGTATTAAGAATAATAGAGTACTCTGAGCCATTGGCGAGCTCGATGAATACGTTGGAACAATTCATCGGAGAGCCGATATCGAGAATGCGACAGCCGATGCGCTCTACAGAATTTCCGCTGTGCGAGTTTCGCCACTTTTCAGTCTCTGAAGACCAGGGAAATGATGCCACATACCAGGACACAGTCAATCAGTTAAAAAACGGCACAGTTGTTTCCGCATCATATAAAGCGTTGAGCTTGCAAAACGACCTGTTGGTGCGAAAAAGAGGACAAATAGTGCATTGGTTTGTGCCGTAGTCTATACCTTCTGGGTTCTTCTGACAACGGGCGCCTCATTGAGACATTGCAGTCGCGATTGTATTGGCCTGGAATGTCCAAAGAAATCCATGGCTATTGTCAACAGTGCTCTACATTTCAGCGTTGTAAACCACAAAAAAGAGAAAAGGTCACCCAGAGAAATAAATAGATCTGTCTTGAATTAGGATACCACATTTGCCACAAGTTGTTTTTCCTGTGAGTATGGTGTCAACTCTGAAGATTGGACTGGAAATGAAGTCCCGAAAATTCGAGAAAATGTTGTGGAAGATAATGTTCCAACGTCATTTTCAGACAAGCTGCTGATGGACGGCATCAAAATGAAGAAACAAGGGAGAACCCATCAATTAAAGAAAAAAATCGGTGCATCTGGAAATGTAAAGATTTTACTGACCTACGAGTGCTATCAATTGTCCCGCAAGAAGGACAGCATTGAGAAATTAAATCAACATTCAACAATCATTTAAATGCTGCTTTAGCTTTCTTTTGTGTTATTTTCTGGTCCGATATACGTCTGTTTCTTTTGACTTCCTCTTTTAATAATTGATTCATTTAATTGTATAGGATAGCCAATAGACATTAAGTCGTTTATTGCTTTATTATATTCGTGGTCTTTTGAATCTGGACTGCCCAACCTGTCAACTCTTGAAAAACGGTCACGAACTGTTGAAAAAACGGCAAAAAATACTGTAATTCACATACTATACAGACCAGGTTGGTTTGTATCATTCTTTAGTAGTAAATATAAGAAAGGCAGACAATCATCTTTCTCGGGCTATGACGTGAAACCGATATTCTTATGCGCTTTGTTGGAACTTTGAAGCAATTTTCGTGGTTGCGATCTGTTCTGAAGGACAAGGAAAATATCATCCACGTACCGTATGTATTGAACACATTTACTTGTCACTTCTTATTGACATGTTCTCCAGAATCGGAAACCGAATAATTACCGAGTAGTTTTCGCAACGGTTCTAGTATACAAAATAATCATCCAGCCAATGTATGGAACGGAGAATTGACAATTGATAATATGGGTCCCATAGTGCAACCTTTTTTGTTTATTTAGATTTGAATTTTGTTCCCAATTTGTTATTAGTCAGTTAGTGGTAAGTTACTGTTTTCTGATATTCTTCCGTAACTTTCGTTGTCGTCTAACAGTTTATTTAATGTTTATGATGTTGATGCTGATGGAACTTGTAACGTTATTTATATAAGTAAACGATTATTGGTGGCGTGGTCGGTGAAAACAATTATTTAAATCAAAGTTGCGAGTTTGATATAAGCACCAATCCCATTATATAAATACACTTGTCAGTACAGTCTAAGCATCGTATAATGCAGAAAAGGCAGTTCATCCAATAGACCAGTTTCGTACTTTTAGAAAACTCTTCCAGTTCTGTGCCGCGATCTGGGTTTTGACATGGGTGCATTTGCTTCAGAGTCCGGGACTACTCACTGCGCCTCCGTGTATACTAACTTATGTTTTTGGTTAGTCCTTCCGTCGGGTTGAGTCTATATGGCATCTCTTTAAACCTGAAACTCCAACCAATAGTAGTGTTACTTTAAATAGAGTTTTGAATCTTCGAGTAAAGACCAATCCCATTTTATTTAACCAGTCTTCGAACAGCATAGCCAAAATAACGTAGGTTTGAGTCGTGGCAGACGGTAGTTTTGCTTTTGTTCGACTACTGGTTAATTACAATCGAATTGGTGTTTACTTCAAACTCGCACACTTTATTTGAAGAATTGTTACCACCACCTGCGCAATCAATGATTGTTTAGTAGTAACGTTGTTCTGAATAATGCGGTTGCTAGATGTCTCCTTAATTGCTTTGCTAATTAAATCTCATATTATGGCGTTGTTGCAGATGTTAATTATGACAATGATAATGATGATGATTCTGCTGTTGCTGCAGATTATAATGTTGATGATCATGATAATTGAAGTATTTCCTGTATGTGTATCGTAAACTTATTATTCTTTTCGCATTGTTGTTCAGAGTGAATCTCTTGTACATTGGAACCATTACTATTTACACGTGTTATGATACAAAATACATTTCAAATAACTGGCTTGTCTTGTCATGCTTGTATGCGTGACCACTGAATGCAGGAACGCACTAAGAAGTATGTATGAAAGTAAACTGAATAATGGTGCTGCTTCCTTTTTAGTTCTACTACTGCTTACTGGTTCGCGCTTACGCTTGTGCCGGTAGCCAATGCAACTGCCATCTCGTGATGACTAATTCAAGTTGGACTCAGCAGCACATTTGTCGTCTTTGGGGTGGTCATCCAACTGTAGTTTATCCTCCGTGTCCTGTAGAACTAGTATCACGCGAGGTTCTCGCAATTCACAAAAAGTGGCTGTCTTCATCGGAAAACCGCGTCGCAGTCGATGGAGACTTGTCAGAGAGACGTCGAAAATGGATAATCAGTGTAGGGCAGTTCAGACAAGAGAAGAATCACGAGGTGGGTAAAATGTCTGTTTACAGTTTTCTTTTCTATTTATGACTGCTTCACCTTGTATTAGCTTGTTTCTTTTTTGCTTATTAAAAAGTTTAGCATATAAATTTGATATATCCTGTAAGTAATTGTTACCACCTATTGCTGATAGAATGGTGATTTCTCCAATTCATTTACAGAAATATCACAGCCGAAAGATTTCGAGAGTTATCTTAGGGATCCAAATGTGCGGGGAATCTATATCTCCGTTCACACATGTATTTAATAAGTAAATGCAAGGTTTGTTAGCATCAATATTGCGTTAAGTGTTGTCTAGGTATATATGAACTTTAACTGGATGGCTATTACAAATTTAATTTTTCAACCGTAGAATGGGAAAAACAGTTTTTCTAACACACTAATTTATTCTGACCATTGAAAAATGTAATATCAACTTAAGGGGATGAAAATGCGACGTGTTTGAAATAGTTGTAAAATGTTGAATAACAGTTTTCACGCCTAATAATCTTGCATATGATTTATTTGTTTATTAATTTAAATAAAGATTGTGATCTTTATTTATTTTTTAAACATCAACCATATATATATATATATATATATATATATATATATATATATATATATATATATATATATTCAGTCTAAACTAATTATCAGATAATGAAATTCATCCAATGGGCAGGTTTTGTCTTTATTGGGATCTCTTCAAGCACTGTCCATAAATTTGCCGCGTATAGGGCTCGCAACCGACTACTTGAGCTTCGGTGTTTGTGATTCTATCCTTTGGCTATTTGTCTGTATTACTGACTGTTCAGTTTCTATGCGATCGCAAACATCTTTTATTGTTTTAGCTGCTTGCATGTTTTATTCCTTGCCATTTGATGGTTTCCTAGGAAGATTGAAATTCGTCAGTTTGTGTATACGACGTCAACTTTTTATCTTGCTGTGCTACTTGTGAAATGAAATATGTGAGTTTTTGTTCAGTTTAAAAACTGGGTTAATAAATACATATTATTCGCGTAAAAAGGTAGTGTTAATGAAAGTAACACTAACGGAACAATATTTTTAGCAGTCGCAAATTGTACGAAATATTATCTGCACTTACATATACTATAGAACGAGTGAAATATATATAGAATTAGTGATTTTTTCTAGATCGATTATTTGATTTTATTTATAACTTTTACTACATATGTAATGAACTGCAGCCAATTTAAACAACTTATATGCATGGATCGAAAGCTGAAAATTATACGCTTCATATCGTGAAAATAACCTATTATTCAAGTTATTTAAACTATATTCGAGTATAATAATGCTTTTTTAAATCGGTAAATAGACTCCGGATTAATCCACTTCAATCTATTTCCCGTCATATTCTGATGCTTGCCTAAATATTTACTTCCTTTGCACAGTGTTCTCGTTTTTATTTGTTATTGTTCCGCCATTTTCTTATGCGCGAAAAATCATAGCACTCGTAGGCCTGTAAAATCTTGAATCCTTTACATTTCCAGGTTCACCGATTTTATTTGGCCTTGATTGATGGGTTCTCATTTGTCCCTTCATCTGTAGCCGTCCATTAGGTGATTTTCTGAAAATGACGTTGGATCCAGATTTTTCGCATTTTTTCTGAATTTTATAGACTTCAAACCATATGGATTGACATAAACGCCTATGCGTAATGTTTCGATTTTTTCACTACTTTTCTCGACACGTAAAATGATCAACAATTTTTTTAATTATAATCATATTTCAGTAATCCTCAAATGTATGTATAAAAATCACATCCATTTATAAATACGTCTGCATACTATATCCTATGTATATATACATAATCATATGAGCAACTATGTGGGTTCTTCCAACATCTTTTATAATTATCTATCTATCTATGCACGATACATAATCTGAATATCATATAAGAAACCATGTGTCCCTCAATGGATAAGTTAAATCAGTCAAGACACATCTGTCAATATATATATATATATATATATATATATATATATATATATAATATATTATTGCTACTGTTCACCCTGAGTATAAAGTATATATATCGCATTTTATATAAATATATACATATCCATGCGTATACATGTCCACAAACAATATATATTATGTATATCTAAATTAACATATAAGGAACCCTGTGAGTTTCCTTCAAATATTATATAAGAATCTGAATATCCATCCACATATTGCAAATATCTAAATAAGCATATAAGCAATCATGTGACTTCACCCTAATCTTATATCAATATATAGAATCATTAATATATGTCTCTACACAATATATATATATATATATATATATATATATATATATATATATATATATTTTAATGCATATTTAGATAAACATATATCCAACCATGTGAGTTCTTCTCACATCTTATATAAATCGATAATATTCCTCCATATATAATTACGTGTACACACCATATATAATCTGCATATATAAATAAACATATAAGCACAATGTGAGATATTATTTAAATATTTAAATATTAATAAATGTGAATCAACTGATAAGTAACTATGTAAGTTCCTCGAGTTCACACGATTCACTACAATTATAGCATATCAGCCAACGTACGTGTTTCTAAATTGTTCCGTTTCCTGTATCAAGTCGTGGTCTCTTAGTTGGATTTATTTTTAATTCTGATTGTTCCCATTCACGTTTCCTTCCATTCGAGAAGGCTTTATTAAATATGGGGCCTAATGATTTTTCTAAAGATGTCACACGTGATGTTAATTCCTGATTTTATTTCAATTGATTCGCTAATCAACCTGGTTGATCTATTTCAGTTACGTAATGCAATCCGTATAAAGCCATCCAGTTTATTTTAAATACTGTTTGTTGCGGAGAACTAATATATATACAAGTATGTATTAGGTGTTGCGAACCTAGTAACAAATTAGTTCAGTTGTGACCAGAAGGATAAACCAAAGGCAGCATGAACGGAAAGTATAACCTCATGCACATTCGTTTCGTGCTTACTGGCGACTCATCAGTAGGAGCCGGTATTACGCCCTTTAACCACTATATATTTGGTAGAAGAATGTGGAATAATAGGACGGTACAATCTCCTAGACGAATGTGTAAACCTGCAATAGTGAAGCTAACATCATCTAAAGTCAACGACAATGCGACTTCAACGCTAACTCACACTATATAATATATATACCGAGTCTGTAAAGGATACTAACACTATGGCTATTGTGTTAGTAACCGATACCAACATTATTGTACCGAAAAGGTACATGGTACTAACACTATGGTTTCCGAGTCGGAACATGGTACCAACATGATGGATATCAATTTATGCTATATTTCACCGAAATTGAGAATTACAACAATTTCTGAACACCTGTTACTTCAGTAAATCCATACACCCTGGCCTTGATCGATATCAGTTATCACATTTCGCGGTAAGCATGACATCATTCAATTCAATATATTACAGTTAAATACTGTTTGTTGCGAAGAACTAATATATATGCAAGTATGTATTAGGTGTTGCGAACCTAGTAACAAATTAGTTCAGTTGTGACCAGAAGGATAAACCAAAGGCAGCATGAACGGAAAGTATAATCTCATGCACATTCGTTTCGTGCTTACTGGCGACTCATCAGTAGGAGCCGGTATTACGCCCTTTAACCACTATATATTTGGTCAAGAATGTGGGATAATAGGACGGTACAATCTCCTAGACGAATGTGTAAACCTGCAATAGTGAAGCTAACATCATATAAAGTCAACGACAATGCGATTTCAACGCTAACTCACACTATATAATATATATATATATATATATATATATATATATATATATATATATATATATATATATATAAATAAAAGATATGTTCATTCGTAGATATTTGAGAGGACAATGCGAAAGAAATGTTTCTTATATCTGATAAAATTTCTTTTTTTTGCATACAGGAAGGGTACAATGAAATGTTATTCTATTGAATGTGTTGTATACTCATATATATATATATATATATATATATATATATATATATATATATATATATATATATGTGTGTGTGTGTGTTTGTGAAACACACACAAAAGCAATTGAACTAGTCTGCGTAAAAAGTTTTAATCAGTTAATTATAGTTACCTGATTTTCGGATTGCGTATCGAATTGTTTGAATCCACTGTCATCATGATTTCCTTATATATTTCGGCCTCCGGAAATGGAGGCCTTTTTCAATGGAAAGTACATCATACAGAAATGACAATCAGTATGTCAAGTTATATAGTGTTAAATTAGATTTCACATTATATGGATACTTCATAAAGTAAATTGCACATAAGGCTTAAATTTAATCTTGGCAATATTTCCTTATTTCAAGCTCGCAGTTTTTCTATACGGAAATGCTGTTACCAACCGCGCAATTAATAATTATTTAACTGTATAACTGACATTTATGTAGCAAAAGACGCAAAAGATTCATTTTCGCGACTGTTTAGAGATTTTACCATCGACAATGTATGCGGGACTACTATGGCTGAGAGCCACTTATCCAGTTATGCTTTCCTTATAAATGCATTGGCTCTCGCTAATCTGTTTGTTGTTGTGCTCTGCTGATGATCATGGTAGATCGAAACGCGCCAGTCCGTGCGACTGGTGGTAGTTTTGCTATGTTTTCGTCGACCGGTTACATACATTTGGATTGATGTTTACTTCTAACTCGTAAACTTGATTAAAAGAATTGTTATTTAACTTGGACATGGTTATCACAGGCCAAAACAATGTCATTAGCATAATGGTTGTATAATGTCACTTTACTCAATAGTTAATAGTTCTTTTGTTCCAACATGCGCATAAAATATTGGCAATGATGGGAGACTATGTCGTCTCGTTTACCAGACCACAGTTTTCTATTTATATTTGGCTGTTGAAAATGAATTGAATTGATAACCAGCACGAATAAAGAAATCATTCAGAATGCTTTCAATTTAGTTAAAACTTCGCAAATTCTCTTTAACGTACCGAAACACAAACTAAATAGCTTCCTTAAGTGGCGCATTGTGCTCCCGCTAGTCAGTTTTCTGTCGTGCTCTGCTGATGATCATGGAAGGTAGATACATGTCAGTACGTGTGACTAATGTTAATTTGCTATTTTGTGCGACAGGTTAGATACAATGGGATAGATGTTTATATCAAGTTCGTGGTTTTGGTTTAAAGAACTATTATCACAACTCATACAATCATTGATTGTTTAAGTGTTTTTCTTTGTTTGCTTCCAAACTTTCTATCTAAATACGTGGAACTAGCTATTTTTTTAATGAGTTGCCTGTAAGCTCAAAGTGCGAGTTTCAATTGCTGGACCTGTACTCCTTATGCTAACTTTCGTATTACATCTTGATTCTTACTGAAATATGTTTAATTGGTTCAGTTGTCTATAGATGAGAAGTACATGTCTGCAGTTGGCGTTAGAAATTTGCCTTGTTGACTAAAGTATTTAAGGTATGCTCAGAAGTCCGCGTTGTGCTATTTAGATTGATTGATATCATCATCAGCGAAGTAATGTTTTCGACGAGATTTAGAAGGTAACTTGATTCCAGCGAATTAAATGGATGCATAGTTGTATGGAGTTTCGCAGTGCAATCGCCACATTTAAGAGCATCCATAGTTTTTTTTTTCATTTCATGGGTGGTAGATTGCCACTGTCAGTTCCGCAAACATCCCATTCTAAAGGCATTCACATCATTCGTGTTAAACACTGGAAATGTGGTATGATCTAGTTTTGGTTGACTGGCAACGTCTCGGTACCTCATTTCCAGTACCCTTAATTAGGCTACTAATAATACAGCACAATGCTCAATGGATGCATTTCTGCTCACACTGGTTATAACAACATTAACATGGTATTGCTATTAGTGACAAACACACTAAAGGTGATCTCTAATTATTTAGATATTTGCACCGAAAGTGTACGGAAATGCTGTTGAATCGTATGGTATCAAAACTCGTTTCTGAAAATAGTTTAATTAACAATTTGTCGAATTGTGCATTCTATAATTAGCGTAGGAAAAATGCAAACGCAGGAAACTGTCGGACAAATATATATTCTTATAAGTACATTCACCAACGGATTGAAGCGACTTTTTTCATCTTCCAGATACATATTTAAATAGTGAGTAAAAAAGGTGAATGCATGATGCGTGTCCAACCAAATTCTCATCTTTTCTGTAGAACGTGTGTTATATCTGATAACGTTCTAGACTTACGTATAGTTAGGACGATAATCAGTGAAGCCTATCTAGAGATCAACGACTCTTTGAAAATCTGCACGAAGTACCATTTTAATTGCGATTTGGTTTATTGAATGTAAAATTGGTTTTATTACGAGCAGGCGAGGAGGTATTTGTATTTCATTCTAGTTGGGTACACAATGTGTACACTGGCCACCGACCTTTAATTTATGAACAAACAGAATAGCCAGTGTTTATGATGATGATGTTGCTGATGATGTTGATGATGCTGTTGCTGTTGATGATGATATAGCTGCAATGAATGATATTGTGGGTTAGATCGTCTCTTGATGTAGTTGGTCAAGAATAGCTGAAGTATAACGTTTTCCATTTGATGTTGTGTTACTTTGCCTTGATGCTTACTTAGCCATAATGGTGTTGTCCAGATGTTTAGCTTGCCTCACTTTTATGTGCTATCTAGATAAATATGCTCATAATAACTAGGTACTCTCTCTCTCTCTCTCATAAATCTCACTAAATAATTGTGACAAAATTGTTATCTTTGTCGTTGTTTATAAAAATGTTCTTTTTTGTTCCTCTTCATATGGTTAAATGGTAGTGAAACATTAGTTTCAATTGGATTTTATATAGCTATATATAACATATTTATGCCTCAGTATAGTACACCAAGTCTAGTTTAGTGTATATGAGACTAATTGGAGTTGGAGAGGCAGTTAGGTTTTCTTTTAAATCATACAAAAAGTCACTGTTTGCATTCGCTGTCTTCCTGATCAGGAAGACAGCGTATGCAAACTAATCGGACCGCTACCCGAGAATCAGGTAAATAATCTATTCTCTGCCGTGCAACATGTTTCTTTTAAATATTCACTGTGCTTTAATATCTAACTATTAGTTTACCATCGTTTTTGAAGATTATCAAGATATGTCTAACCGCGTTTGAACGTCTAATTGAGTTAGGCTTTACAAAATTATGCGGGTATTTAACTAAAATATGATATTAATTGTCTTTTCTAAACCAAAGCGTTGATTTTTATCAGTCAAATAATACATAATATTTTCTATTTCATAAAAACATAGAATATTGCGAAAGCTGAAAATATGCTTTTTATGATTACTTAGAAATTATGATGTAGACATTCCAATGCAATACATCATATGTGAGACTACTAGAATTGTGGGTCATGGTTCAGAAGTTTAAACTCTTATTTTTTATTGCATTATGTTCCTACCTTTTCAACTGTGTCAGCCTTCCACGACGACATAGAAAAGCTTTGCGAGCGTCTCAAACTGCCTCGAAGTGTTACACAGTCTGATTAAAATTCAAAACATTAATCGAGTGGGTACCGTACCACTTTTACAGCACGAAAATCGTCTTTCCTTTGTTTCGCTGCGAAGAGCCACGTTTTCACTAGTTATTCAATAGGCCGAAATCGCCAATCTGTGCAAGAACTTGCAAAATTATTTATCTTCATTAATTCTTCCTCAAGATTCCAAAGGACATATCCAAACTACTATGGTCGGCGCTATTGAATAACCTTAATTTTTGGCCTGTTGATTACTTCAGCCTTCTCAAAATTACCATCAGACATAAAGCGATGAACGTCTCCATTTTACCTGTCTTCAATTTGCACGGATCATGCGTCATACTTGTAAGGCAGGACTAGCATGAGGTCATACAAAATATTACCAGTCTAGTTATCATTGACGGGTTTTAACTAAACACGAACATATGTCAGTAAAATAACACATTTGGGTTCGGGTATTGGCAGGCTCTTCTGGTTTTATTAACTTGTTATAATTTCTCTATGTATTATTATTTTTATTCCCTGTAGTTAGATAGGGTACTGACATTTGCTCACACTCTGGAGCATTGAACCCGGGTCGATTCTAACAGAATGCATTGGCACCGAGACCTCGATAATGAAATTCTACGTGGTTCATAAGTAAAACGTAAACAGGTATTAATTGCGACATGAGTCCATTGTACCTTGTCTAATGGAGCATCTCTCTTTACTGAAAACTCAGCATTTCACATTTTCCTAAACGTGCTATGGTATTATTATGTGTTGTTGAATTTTGATAATATTCTACCTCTTGACATAGCGAGCCCTCATTAGGATTCTCTTCTGTCAATTCTGACAGTGCTCTATATAGGCGGTTCATGACTTTAAACTGCTTTAAATTATATTAAGTTGACATGCAGTATTAGCGAATACATATATTTTGGTCTTGACGTACGTTTACTAGAAATACATTGCAAAATGATATATGTTTATTTGGAAATTTATTTGAATTCATGGTGAAGAACACTAACGTTGATTAGTTTTCTGCGATACATCATTTTCTCCAATTTATTAACTCAATTTTAGAACGATTTATCTAAGCTTTGCACATCATCACCATGTCCAGCCATAGAAAAGTCAAAAGTGACTAATATTTCACTGCCAAATAATCATAAGGATTGAAGAAAGTATATAAATGACTTTTAACAAATTATTGGTGAGTTTTGATAGAGAGAGAGAGAGAGAGAGGCAGAGAGAGAGAGGCAGAGAGAGAGAGGCAGAGAGAGGCAGAGAGAGGCAGAGAGAGACAGAGAGAGGCAGAGAGAGACAGAGAGAGAGGCAGAGAGAGAGAGAGAGAGAGAGAGGGAGAGGGAGAAAGAGAGAGGGAGGAGAGAGAGAGAGGGAGAGAAGAGAGAGAGAGAGAGGGAGAGAGAGAGAGAGAGAGAGAGAGAGAGAGAGAGAGAGAGAGAGAGAGAGAGAGAGAGAGAGAGAGAGAGAGAGAGGGCAGAGAGAGAGGAGAGAGAGGGGGCAGAGGGCAGAGAGGCAGAGAGGCAGAGAGGGCAGAGGCAGAGGAGGGCAGAGAGGCCAGAGAGAGGCAGAGAGAGGCAGAGAGAGACAGATAGAGGCAGACAGAGACAGATAGAGGCAGGGAGAGACAGAGAGAGGCAGGGAGAGACAGAGAGAGACAGAGAGAGGCAGACAGAGGCAGGGAGAGACAGAGGGAGAGAGAGAGAGACAGAGAGAGACAGAGAGAGACAGAGAGAGACAGAGAGAGGCAGAGAGAAGGAATACCTCGCTACTATGAGTAAATTTATCAGGATAACTCACAGAAATGAGGCAAACTAAACCTCTCCACAACACCATTATGGATAAGTTAGCATTCGGGCAAGGCGACATCAGCAATACAGCTTCCTTGCGGGTTTCACTGTATCACGTCATAAACATTTGTACACAGAAAGCTTTTGGAATTAAAATGGCATCACATGAAGTTCTATATATTAAATTGCACTATTATATTTCTCAATTTGCCCCATATTAATCACCATATTTTGTGCGAAAAAAATTCTGTTTTCAAGAGAATTTGTTAGAATAATATTTTAGTCCTAATATTTCATTCATCGTCAGATTATGCTAGGTATAAATATCGAGGTGTGGTATCTACATAGGTTGTTACCATTCTTTTATGTATCTTGTTCATTCACTAGATTGTGATTTATTTTTACACAGCTTCAAATACAAGCGTTTGCTATGTTCCTTCGTCATATGGGCGTCCAGTTAACACCAGATGTCATTGTTTCCGATGATGCACGTTCATCTCAACCAAAATGTGTCACAGGCGAGTCGGCTGCCCATGATATTTCTGCTAGTCAAAATTACAATTTAAATTCCTGTCCAACTAGCGAGTTGAGTAAGTTGTCATAATAACGCAATTATATATATATATATTTCATTCGTTTTTATTTGAAAATTTTGGCCTGATTTTTCTTTGAAAACAACACGCAAAGTAGCCCACCGCTATGCTGTTTTTTGAAAACGTTATTGTTACTTGACTATTAAAGTGGTTGAGTCGGACATTTTGTTGCACGCTGGAATCTGATATTTCTCATACACAAATGCACGCAAATATATGCATATATAACATTTATTGTGAGTACAGCCTTAACATAATATGCCAGAATTTTTGTGGTGGAAATTTATACCAGAAAGCTTTTGGACCATTATATTAATAATATTGAATTACAATATAACAGCAACATTTGATTATACATTTTTGACGGTATAAATTAAAAAATGCGTTCAATAGCAAATGAAATTCACCAACTATAATAATTTTTTAATATTGAGCATTAATAAGTTGTCAGAATTGCCGTCGCCGACAAAATTGCAAACAGAATCAAGAAGATCTGCTCTGAACACGAGATCGAGGAAGAGCTGGGCTACCTGTAAAAAAATTGCTAATGAAAAACTACCCAGAGCGGTTCATTGATGTCAACATCAGACCATGTCAGATTTGCACTAGAGATGATACCATCAAGCAGATTCTCCTAAACTTACCATTTGTAGGCGACGAAGCGGCCTGAATAATTGCACAGCGGCTGAATAGAATAACTAAGGAGAATTTTCCCAGTGTTAAAGTTAATATCACATTTAGCACACAAAGAATCATGAGGCTGGATGCAAAATATCAAATGCCAATTCTCTCCAAATCTTTCATAGTCTACAAATTCTCATGTGCGCTAGCACATATATTGGACGTACGAAGAAGCAATTGATAAGCAGAATCCAGCAACATTTGCCACAGAAATTGATTAAAATGTTTGGCACCGTCAGGAAAATCAGTTATTTCCAATCATATATTGGAAACGGGGCACCCAGTCAATTTGACCCACTTCTCAATTCTACATAAAGCAAAATCAGAAATATTATTATATATTTATGAAGCCTTTATATAAAACAACAAACACCTGGTCTAAATATTCAAAAGTTTAATCAATTTGTTATTCTAATCGACTGGCCACGAATCACAAAACCTAACAACAATTTACTGGCATCCAGGGAAGACCAAATACCCACTCGACCAGACTCAACAAACATTCGATCGGATTGGAAACAAACTGAAGAGGAAAAACAACTGCACATGCGGTGACAGAAATTTAGAAACAATATGAGCATTCAACACTGCAATCCGCACCTGCGCTGTTACCAAGTGTAAAATACAAAATTGCGCAACAAGGTGAAACGAAAGACTACACTCGTAAAAATAACATTCGTACACGTAACAGTCAACAATGCGAACAGGTGGTTAACTCTCAAGCCATCAATACATGTATGACCAGATCCAAGGTATTACTGTGAAATACATCGACAAAGACATTTACATGCAAACAGGCACACACACATGCAGACAGAGACATATATGTATACACATTTACTAATCAGGCCAAAACACTCATAATCAAATGAAAACCCAGGTTTGTAAAGTGAAGTTTAGTAGTCTCGACATAAACTGCCATTATTCACTTTGTTATTAATGCATTTTTTCTTCCTAATTAGTAACAATTCTTTAAATCAAGTTTGCGAGCTTGAAGTAAACACCAATCCCATTGTATTTAACCAGTCGTCGAACAACATAACAAAACTACCGCCAGCCGCAACGCACTGACGCGTTTCGACCTTCCATGATCATCATCAGAGTACGACGGCAAACTGACTATCGAGGATCAAACCGCATTGAATATATATGGAAATCAAATTTAGATATGCGGCTCTCACCTCTAGCAGTCTTACATACATTGAACTTGACTGGAAATGTCGGCTGCACAATTTCTATGCAGTCACGAACATTAACTGTTTGTAGCTTTCGCCACATATACATATATAGGCAATACAATTTAACAATAATTGTTTGTGTGGGTGGTGGTAACAATTCTGTAAATCAAGTTTGCGAGCTTGAAGTAAACACCAATCCCATTGTATTTAACCAGTCGTCGAACAACAACAAAACTACCGCCAAACTATGCCAATAGTTACAAAATCTTGTCTAAGCATTTGAATTTGCACAAAATTATTAAATGGCTTTCTGTATCCTGGGCGCTTTTTTATTGCGTACATGAACCCAGCTCATCTTAAAATCATGTTAATCTATTAATAAAATAATTTCGATTATTTGGATAAGTAGAGATATTGATGTTTACATACGAAGTGGTAGAAGAATGTGGAATAATAGGACGGTACAATCTCCTAGACGAATGTGGTAACCTGTAATAGTGAAGCTAACATAATCTAAAGTCAACGACAATACGACTTCAATGCTAACTCACACTATATAATATATATACCGAGTCTGTGAAGGATACTAACACTATGGCTATTGTGTTAGTAACTGATACCTTTTTTGAAATCGATGAGTACCGGATACTAACACTATGGTTTCGAGTCGGTACATGATACCAACCTGATGGATATAAATTTATGCTAAAGTTCACCCAAATTGAGAATTACAGCAATTTCCGAACACCTGCTACTCCAGTTAAACCATACACTCTGGCCTTCATCGATATCAGTTATCACATTCCGCGGTAAGCATGACATCATTCAATTCAATATATTACAGTTAAATACTGTTTGTTGCGAAGAACTAATATATATGTAAGTATGTATTAGGTGTTGCGAACCTAGTAACAAATTAGTTCAGTTGTGACCAGAAAGATAAACCAAAGCCAGCATGAACGGAAAGTATAATCTCATGCACATTCGTTTCGTGCTTACTGGCGACTCATCAGTAGGAGCCGGTATTACGCCCTTTAACCTATATATATTTTGGTCAAGAATGATGGATAGTAGGACGGTACAATCTCCTAGACAGATGTGTACAATTGAAATAGTGAAGCTAACATCATATATAGTCTAGGACATTGCGACTTCAACGCTAACTCACACTATATAATATATATACGGAGTCTGTAAAGGATACTAACACTATGGCTATTGTGTTAGTAACTGATACCTTTTTTGAAATTGATGAGTACCGGATACTAACACTATGGTTTCCGAGTCGGTACATGATACCAACCTGATGGATATAAATTTATGCTAAAGTTCACCCAAAATGAGAATTACAACTGATACCTTTTTTGAAATCGATGAGTACCGGATACTAACACTATGGTTTCCGAGTCGGTACATGATACCAACCTAATGGATATAAATTTATGCTAAAGTTCACCCAAAATGAGAATTACAACAATTTCCGAACACCTGTTACTCCGTATATATATTATATAGTGTGAGTTAGCATTGAAGTCGTATTGTCGTTGACTTCAGATTATGTTAGCCTTACTATTACAGGTTTACACATTCGTCTAGGAGATTGTACCGTCCTATTATTCCACATTCTTCTACCAAATATATAGGGGTTAAAGGGCGTAATACCGGCTCCTACTGATGAGTCGCCAGTAAGCACGAAACGAATGTGCATGAGATTATACTTTCCGTTCATGCTGCCTTTGGTTTATCATCCTGGTCACAACTGAACTAATTTGTTACTAGGTTCGCAACACCTAATACATACTTGCATATATATTGGGTCTTAGCATCAAACAGTATTTAACTGTAATATATTGAATTGAATGATGTCATGCTTACCGCGAAATGTGATAACTGATAACGATGAATTCCAGAGTGTATGGTTTAACTGGAGTAACAGGTGTTCGGAAATTGTTGTAATTCTCAATTTGGGTGAACTTTAGTATAAATTTATGTCCATCAGGTTGGTATCATGTACCGACTCGGAAACCATAGTGTTAGTATCCCGTACTCATCGATTTCAAAAAAGGTATCAGTTACTAACACAATAGCCATAGTGTTAGTATCCTTTACAGACTCGGTATATATATTATATAGTGAGTTAGCATTGAAGTCGTATTGTCGTTGACTTTAGATTATGTTAGCTTCATTATTACAGGTTTAAACATTTGTCTAGGAGATTGTACCGTCCTATTATTCCACATTCTTCTACCAAATATATAGTGGTTAAAGGGCGTAATACCGGCCCTACTGATGAGTCGCCAGTAAGCACGAAACGAATGTGCATGAGATTATACTTTCCGTTCATGCTGCCTTTGGTTTATCCTTCTGGTCACAACAGAACTAATTTGTTACTAGGTTCGCAAAACCTAATACATACTTGCATACAATAATGAATATTTGTGTTTTGTTTTACTAAATGGACGCATTTTAAACAAGAAAACTCTTTTTTAAATAATCAATTAAAAATAAAGTATTTGTGTCGATTAAATTGACTTCTGAGGGCTTGGAAAACATATTGAGTTTATTTTTTGCACAGATGTACACTTGTCTCAACCTGGGTCATTTATGTTGTCGTTGCAGACTATGCTGAGGTATTTAACGGTTCCCGAAGTAGAGATCAGCTTTCGTGGCTATGCTGTTGAAATAGAATACGCGGAGGATTCTTCTTTGTTAACGGAAAGGATAGATAAATTCGAAATGGCCATTATCTTTGTTGAATAATTACCCATTCGGTCCCATCTGCAGCTAAATCTAGTGAAAAGATTCGCTATCAACTGTTTTTATTCGGAACCCGTTGTGGAACAGAACGAAATTTTATCAATGGTCAACGAAATCATCTATCTAGAGTTTCTGGCCTTATGGAAAGGATTGGCATCTGTCGATATTATGCGCCTGACTCCAGCTGTCTTAGCGAATTATGAAAACCATGTTGAGATCTCTCGTACATTTTTATAGGCAACACATCCAAGGTCTTCCAGTGAATTATATTGTATGTTACATTTTTATGTCTTTAAGATATGGAAAGTGACCAAATATGGTTGCTATCCTATTGAAATCTGTTTTAATCTATGCATCCTTTCAGTATCGTTTACGTTATTATCAACTGAGCGTCAAAATACATTAATCATGAGCAAAGTTTACGAGCCGATTTGTTCTATCCGACCTGTATTTGATGTTCGATCACTGTCTTTGAAGATCTCCTTTTACGATGGCCTGGAAATTTTTATTATAAATCATGTTCGCCTGGCTACCGAGGAAGCTGTGGAGGATACCTGGAAACGTAGAAAAGAATGACATGCAATCTCTTTGCCGAACACTATTATTCTTAATTTAGATTATTAGATTTCATCGGAGCCTACTCTCTTACCAAGGTCATGATTGATGTCACTGAGACAGGAAATAGCTAAATATAGTTATAATTCTTTAAATCAAGTTTGCGAGATTGAAGTAAACACCAATCCCATTGTATTTAACCAGTCATCGAACAACATAAAAAACTACCGCCAGCCGCAACGCAGTGACGGCTCTTGACCTTCCGATCATCATCAGAGTACGACGGCGAAACTGACTTTGCGAGGATCAAAACCGCATTGCATATATATGAAAGGAAAATTGATATGCGGCCTCACTCTAGTAGTCTCGCATATACGAACGACTGAAAATGTCGACTGCACAATTTCTATGCAGTCATTGAATATTATCAGGTCATTAAATTAGTTGTGACCAGAAGGATAACCAAAGGCAGCATGAACGGAAAGTATAATCTCATGCACATTCGTTTCGTTCATGCTGCCTTTGGTTTATCCTTCTGGTCACAACTGAACTAATTTGTTACTAGGTTCGCAACACCTAATACATATTGGCATATATATTAGTTCTCCGCAACAAACAGTATTTAACGAACATTAACTGTTTTCAGCTTTCGCCTCATATACATATATAGGCAATACAATTTAAACAATAATTGATTGCGCGGGTGGTGGTAACAATTCTTTAAATCAAGTTTGCGAGCTTGAAGTAAACACGAATCCCATTGTATTTAACCGGTCGTCGAACAACATAACAAAACTACAGCAAGACGCTACGCACTGACGCGTTTCGACCTTCCATGATCATCAGAGTACGACGGCGAACTGATTGGATTCCTGGAAACGTAGGAAAGTATTACATGCAATGTCTTTGCCGAACACTATTATTCTTAATTTCGATTATTGGATTTCTTCGGAGCCTACTCTCTTACCAAGGTCACGATTTATGTCACTGAGTCAGGAAATAACTAAATATAGTTGTAATTGCTTGGATAACTATGTGAACCAATGTTTTTGTGCAGTATGGTTTAGGTAGCTGTCCACTTAACGTCAATAAGTATTAACCAATTGGAATATTTACTACATGTCCTGTTTTATGAGGTTGTTCTGTGATGTTATATCACCATTGCACGTGGTTAATAGATGACTGCGTTGGCAGGCATATTGGATGCGAAGGTCACTAACACACTGTGCTCGCTAAACCGCTGAGTTAACTCCAGTGAATGGCTGGAACCATAGAAAAAAAGACGATTTATCTCGTTACTGGACACTAATTTCCTCAATATCAGCCAATTGATCACTTACGCTTATTTAACTCAATAGCCTATGGGTTGTTTAAACCAGAGTTCCTGGCGCTATTAATACCCATGATGTGTGTCTATAAAGGCACCTTACAATCAATATGTAGACTCTGGCCAGCAATTGTATTCGCTGCTCGTTTTTCTTTTTTGCACACCATCTGTCAGATGGAATACTTAATTTAAATCCAAAAAGGGAACAGGCTTCAGGAGAAATTTTTTACCTATAATCAACTTTCTCCTGCCCAGCAGGTCATGCATGTCTGTATTATTCGAAACCGGACCTGGCAGTTTTGCGTTTTTTTGTGTACGATAATCAGAACATTTGGCAAGGATGAGTGAAATTCATCTTTAGTCCAGGTGTGCAAAATTATTGTTTTTATCATGTGTATAAACAAATTGCTGTTTTTCAACCATGTTGAACAACAAAAATGGGTGAGTTAATATGTCAAGTGTTGTTCGGTAAAAGCACGAGGTGCAATTTTCTCATAATTTAAATTGATTTTTTAATGTCTTTCTTGCGATGTAACTTAAGCCTCTCCTTCCATAGACGACTATCGATTAATTCTTGTCGGAGGCTGTCGAGACGAAGCAGACCGACGTCGTGTGGATAATCTTTATTGTCTTGGTCGGAGTCTCGGTCTAATTGGATCTTCGGTATCGTCTTCTAGGCCTGGTGAAGACAATGATGCTAGATTTAGAACCGCTATTGATGGAACAATGCCAAACTTTGGTGTCTCCAATAATGATCGTCTTCTGTTCGCTGTTAACGCCAGCCACGCTGAGTTGGTCAAATTAATGGCCAACTGTATGATCGGTCTGCATACAATGATTGATGAGCACTTTGGCATTGGTAAGCGTGAAATGGAGTGATGCTTTTGATGACTTCATTTGCTTTCTATTTTACGCTATATTTGCAAGAGGCCAGATAAACTTTCTTGAGAATTAACGTTGCTTCACATTTTCTCAATATTCCTTTATCATAGGCATTGCGCATTTTTAACTTTGAATATGTGAACGTCGCATAGTTTTAAAGAATTTATTCCTTGAATCAATAATTTCAGGATCAGCGCAATTGACGTTGTTGCGCGGTCGCTGAGGTTGATTACTTTATTCGTCGCTCGTCCTTTGTATACTTACGTATCATACACTCGTGTGTGCTCGTAAGTATGTTAGTATGTATATATGTGTGCATGCATGTATGTATGTATTTATTTATTTATGTATGTATGCATGTATGTATTCATGTATGTATGTATGTATGTATGTATGTATGTGTGTATATATGTATGCATGCATGTATGTATGTATTATGTACGTATGTACGTATGTACGTATGTAAGTATGTATGTACGTATGTATGTATGTATGTATGTATGTATGTATGTATGTATGTATGTATGTATGTATGTATGTATGTATGTATGTATGTATGTATACATGTATGTATGTATGTATGTATGTATGTATGTATGTATGTATGTATGTATGTATGTATGTATGTATGTATGTATGTATGTATGTATGTCTGTATGTATGTATGCATGTATGTATGTATGTCTGTATGTATGTATGTATGCATTTATGTATGTATGTATGTATTTATGTATGTATTTTTCACATGACCTGGTTCGAACTAATAATTGACTTTTACCAGTTCTTTTATCTAAGAATTTTTGGAAACCTTTTCCGGTTTTCTTCAGTCCACAGCCTACTATACAACAGAAATAAAAATAATAATGCAGTTCTTAAGTTTTATTTAAATAGCTACTGGTATTTCTCTAGATAGACGTACGCTGAGTGCGTGTGGATGTCTATAACCTTTAAGTTTTATGTTAAATATAATTACATATGCACCTGTATCTATGTTCATTTACAAGGACAATATTAATTTACACTTTAATGCGTGAAATAGCATAACTGAGACGTCGTCGGTTGTTAAGAAGGCGGGAAAAGTTGTAACTAGTGCCGTGTTAGCCAATTTGAAATTAAGATAAGAAATTCATGACTCCTATAAGCTTAATTTATCACATGCAGTGCTGAACAATTTCTTTATGCTGATAATTATTAAGTAACATGTTGCTTTATTCGCGAACTGATATGTAAGTCAAGACCGTGTATAATGGCAGATCACAGCTTTATAGCTCACATACACTAGATTATTTAAAATCCTCGCGTGGCCATGTGACGCATTTTTACACAAGAACAAATATTTCTTAAAAGGTGCACACGAACAGCTTTTAATTTAGTTTGCCCGAACAATGGTTTTTTCGACGGTACTATAAGAGATTTTAATTCATTCTTATAAGTGTAACAGTGAAAGTACTTACGAAAGAGCTGAGGTTGCAAAGTAATATAAATACACGAAAAATCATGCCATGTTAAGTGATAAGGAATTTATTTAAATAATAAAGCTTATTTATGACATGACTTTGCAGCAAATAAAGGTCATGCAAGAAGGCTTAGAAAATAACATAACGGAATAACTGTCATTGTAAGGAAAAGTGATAATTAAGATGGAGGTCAATATGTGTGAAACTGAATGAGTTAATAGATTCAATAAAATAATAAATAAATGATGAAATCCATTGTTCTAGTGCAATGTACCTATTCAGAAACTATGGTATTGGTATCGCGTACTACCACAACAACCATAGTGCTAGTACCCTTAACAGGCTCCGTATATATATTATATATAGCGAGTTGGCTTTGATGTCGCATTGTCGAAGACTTTTTATGAAGTTAGCTCCTCTACCGCTTGTTTACACATTCGTAATGGAGATTGTACCGTCCAATTGTCCCACATTTCTCAACCAAATATGTAGTGGGCATAGGGCGGAATACCAGCCCCTACTGCTGAGTCGCCAACGGCTATTTTCATCTAATTGCTTGTTGATAATTTCAAACTATATAAATTGTATAAAAATAGTTTGTGCAACAGATTGCTGCGAACCTACTAGTTTCCTGCAATTATGTATTAGGTTTACGTACCCAGTAACTGATAACCCAAAGCCAGTATGAATGAAAGTATAATCTCGTGTACACATGCGTTTAGTGCTTACTGATGACTCATCATCAGGAGCCGGTATTATGCGACATTTGGACGTAGTTACCAGGTACGCAGTACGTAAAATACATCTGGGTATATATTAGCTCTCTGTAACAAACAATATGTAAATATTTTCTAGATATTTCTTTGAATAATGTCACGATTTCCGCGAAATATGATAACTGATATCGATCAAGGCCAGAGGGTATGGATTTTCTGGAATAACAGGTGCTCAAAGTTATTGCAATTCGTAAGTTTGGTGAAATTCGGCATATCATGAAATCCATTGTTTTGGTACCGTATACCGACTCTTCTTTTGAAAGCTCATAGTGTTGGTCATCATCATCATCATGTCAAAAGTGACTAATGTTTCACTGGCACGTAGCCATAGAAATTCCGGCTTGACGACCGGCGGGCTCAAGCTAATCAACCCGGGATTGGTAGCATGAACCTTGCCGGGCCATAAAGGGACACAGCAATCATCCTGTTTCATGTGAAGTCTCGAGTTTGGTCTTACTGCACTGTAACATTTTTGTTAAATGTGTAGTGACGGAATGAGAACAAGCGTTCCAGACGTGAAGGACAAGTTTCAGCTGATGAAGGAAACTTTGGCCACTGAAATCTGGGCAGATAGTGCTCATCATCCTTGTGTGGCAGACTATCAAGGAGAAGGAAAACTACGAATAAAAACCATCATTAGGAATGGGCGACCTAGTGTTCTTTTACAGTCCACATATAACCATAACAAGTACAACTTACAATAATTATAGTGTTGGTACCATTTACAGGTTCTGTATACATTATATATAGTGAGTTTACTTTTAAGTCGCATTGTCGAAGTCTTTATATGAAGTTAGCTCTACTACTGTTTGAATACGCATTCATATAGAATATTGTACTGTCTAGTTGTCACACGTTTTTGGCCAAATAAATAGTGTGTTTAGAGCGTAATGGCGGCTCCTACTGATAAGTTGCCAGTAAGCACGAAAAACGTTTACATGAGATTATACTTTTCGTCAATGCTGACTTTAGTTTATCCTTCTGGTCCTATTTGAACTAGTTTGCTATTAGGTATGCACTATGAAATACATATTTGTGTATATATTAGTTTAAAAAATAAGCAATATATAACTTTTACACGTTACTCCATTTTATAAGAAGATTTGGTGTGTTTTAAGGGCTGTTTTTTGTATTTAGGGATATCTCGACCCATATTGTCGCTTGTCTTTTTTTAAATAATCGGAATCCTGCGAAAATTCACATTGTTATGTCTGAATACAGATCAAAGAAAGATGGCTGAAACGTCAGCTCTGAGTAGAACAAGCTAACAGAAAATGCTGTTTTAAGTGTTCTCCAAATATGAATAGCACTATGTGATTCTCTTGTCATAAACATGTAGTGGAAAATTTTTTATACTTAATTTGATTAATTATTTAAAAATGGTTGTCGTTACATTAGGTTAGTGATCCTGATTTTTTTGTTGCGTTTTCAATTAGGACTTTTATCATGGTAAAGCGAACGGATTACTATTCTTTTTTTATTCTTTTACGTATATCATGTTGGGAAAATCAGCTGTTTTAAATCATTTATCAATAATGTCTGATATAATCATAATTGTTGACTTGAATTGAGAAAATTTACCATGCTGAATAACTGCTATTTTTACACAGGCGCCATACGCTGAGCTCAAGCGACGTTGGCTTATCCTCTTTGTCTTATATGTGAATTAACTTTTTACTAGACACGCAATGCCTCATACAGAGATGCATGTACGTTTGCCTTCCTTGACCATGAATATGTAAATATTCTGCTTTTTTACTGTCTCATACTAGGAATTGTGGAGGGTATGGCGGCTGGCTTAATAACACTGGCGCATAAGTCTGGTGGACCTCTGACTGATATTGTTGGCCCGGCTTGTGCAGCCCTACCTGGAGCTCAAATAACAAACTCCAAATCATCAGGAGTAAAGAACCAGGTAATTTTATTTCCTAACTTTACAACTTACTTTTGGTTCATTCTACTATTCGACTAGTGTTGTGTTTCAGGCTTGCTTGAATTAAATATTAGCTTGTAAGGTCGACTCCCAGAATACTACAGTATGAGTAAAACGTTAATGCATATATATATGCAATTGTGTATTAGGTGTTACGCACCTAGTAACAAATTAGTTCAAATATGACAAGAAGGATAAAGCAAAGGCAGCATGAACGGAAAGTATAATCTCGTGCACATTCGTTTAACGCTTATTATTACGCTCTTTACTCACTATATATTTGCATGATAATTTTGGGAAAATATGACGTACAATCTCGTTTATGAATGTGCAAACCTGCCGTAGTGAAACTTACTCCATATAAATTTTTAGACTGTGACTTCAAAGGCAACTCACTATATATAATATAAATAACGAATCTGTAGAAGGTATCAACACTATGGCTATTGTGTCAGTACCGGACAATAACATTACGGTACCGAAAAGGTACGTGGTACGATGGATTTCAATTTATGCTGAAGTTCACCAAAATTGAGAATTGCAACTATTTATAACCACCTGTTGTTCCAGCAAATCTATACACTATGGCCTTGATCAATATCATCTATCACATTTCACGTTAATCAAGACGTCATTCAATTAAATAGATAACAGTTAGATGGTTATATGTATGCAGTGCGACTTCAAAGCCAACTCACTGTATATACTATATATACCAAGTCTGTAAAGGGTACCAATACTATGGCTATTGTGTCTGTACCCGAAACCAACATTATGATACTGAAGTACGTAGAAACAGCAATTTTGAAAATCGCCGAATCTGTTAATTGTGACGTTTTCTCCGCTGCTGAAAATAAAATACAACGCGGCAATGTATCGATATTTGAGTACTAATGCACTACTAATAACAATGAAGTTAAGTTTATTAAACGAACATTGGTTGCGCGGGTGGTGATAACAATTATTATAATCAAGGTTGCGGTCTTGATATGAACACCTGACCCATTAATTACTTACATATGTCGGTATAAACTGAGAATTGTATAGTGTAGAAAAGGCAATTCATCCAGTAGACCGGTTTCGTCCTTATTGTGGAACTCATCAAGTACTGGCCAGAATTTGCCGCGGACAGGATACGAACCTGGGCACGTCTATTTCGGAATCTGGTGCTCTAACCACTGAGCTATCCTGCCGCACACTACACTACACACAATTTCCAGTTATATACTAACTAATGTAACTTGGTTAGTCAATTTTTCCTTTAGGTGGAGCTCATATGGCATCCATTTAGACCCAAAGTTCCAACTAACCATGCCCAATCTGTCATTACTGAACAGACACCACATTACATGGGGAAGTGGTATTGAAATGAACATTTATATAATTGAACGAACATTGGTTGCGCGGGTGGTGATAACAATTATTATAATCAAGGTTGCGGTCTTGATATAAACACCTGACCCATTAATTACTTACATGCATGTCAGTATAAACTAAGAAATGTATAGTGTAGAAAGGCAATTCATCCAGTAGACCGGTTTCGTCCTTATTGGGAACTCATCATGTACTGGCCAGAATTTGCCTCGGACAGGACTCGAACATGGGCACGTCTGCTTCGGAATCTGGTGCACTAACCACTGAGCCATCCTGCCACACACTACACTGCACACAATTTTCAGTTATATACTAACTAATGTAACTTGGTTAGTCTATTTTTCCTTTAGGTGGAGCTCATATGGTATCCATTTAGACCCAAAGTTCCAACTAACCATCCCAATCTGTCATTACTGAACAGACACCACACTACATGGGGAAGTGGTATTGAAATGAACATTTATATAATTAAACGAACATTGGTTGCGCGGGTGGTGATAACAATTATTATAATCAAGGTTGCGGTCTTGATATAAACACCTGACCCATTAATTACTTACATATGTCAGTATACACTAAGAATTGTATAGTTTAGAAAAGGCAATTCATCCAGTAGACCGGTTTCGTCCTTATTGGGAGCTCATCACGAGTATCAACGTGATATAAAACACTAAAAGAACTGTTTAGTAAATTATTCAGTGTCGCTCTATAAGTTAGGCTATGCAAATTATTTGTTGCTTCAACTGTATGTCAGCTTGCCTTAAGTTAAAGAGAACTGTAAAAAGCCAATTACACAATACTGGTTCTGTGCGCCACGATGCTTACCTGTGAGTTCATTCTTGGCCTGCAACGCCCGCGATGTGGCCTCGTCATCAACTTGTTTAGCTTTTTGCCTCTTTTGTCGGCCACTGCGTTTGCATGGTTTGGCACCATCCACCTCTGTAGGCAGATCAATCATTTGTGACTGCGCATTTTCAGACTGGCCAGCTAGCGTTCGTAGCGCAGGTGGTTCACTGGCCTTGCACAGGTCATTTTCGTAGTCTTGCCGAACGTCGATACAGTTGTCGGCAGGCGTGTCAACGGATTGTGTGAGCAGAGGACCATTGGCTAAAACGAAGCCAGTGGAGGCGCGATCAACATTTTGGTGGATCAACGCATTTTCATGCCGCGCGCAAAGCTACAACAATAGAAACGAAAACGACATTTTCGCCGTTTTTACGAACTTCAACAGTGATAAGCTCAAACAATAGGCCAAACAGATTTTAAAAGTTGACAATTCCTAAATACTGGATCGACAGGGCTCTAGGCAAAACTTGAAGACTGATAGACAGAATTTACCGACAATTAACCTTCGGAGCCTAACTGCAGGTTTAGCCGCGTTCTAGTGCCACAAATATGGGCTTTCGCTTAGCCAAGATCCCTGGCGTCTCAAGATCGGTCAACGCCTGCCAAGTTGTCTAAGCGCATTAGCCTCGCAGATGCAGTTTTTGCAAATTTGTGCAAACTTGCCTGGAATTTGCTGGGCATGTAACCAGTCACCACGTAGAACACCTTCAAGTCAACAAATACCACCGGTGCTGCTTTCTACGGTGTACACGTGGCAGACGGCATACAACAGATTAGGTTAAGGTCATAACCAACTGAGCGTCGAAAAGCCTTAGTGAGGCGCCAAATTTAGAAAAGCCACCGTGACATCTGTGGAAATATTTTGGATTAATGTGGTCTCTCTCAAACCTGGTCTACTGCACGCGTGAGGTAAGCACCTATCGTCTCGTATATGCCTACTCACACAAAATTGCAGAACTAAAGCCAGCCGCTCTTGTGGCCACATTTGGGCCTTCCACGGACAACATCAGAACTCGACAGTAAACTGAACGCAATTTCAAAGCAAACATGAGGTGTGGGGAGAATGGGAAACGCGGGTTCGACTCTTATCAGTTGCACACGCTTTGATTTCAACAGAAATTGTGGCTGACCACGCTCTAGGCAGCCGTGGAAACGTCTTCGCAGATCTCGCCCCCCCCACCCCCGCGAACATTGGTTGCGCGGTTGACTAGAAAAAAAGTATTAACTCTTCGCCTATTTACTTCTAATCAAAATTTGTCTTGCACTGGTAATTATCAGTACGTTTTCTTTTTCTCGCCAAGATACAAGGAATACTTTCAAGAGCAATATTTTGCCTCCTTCTGTTGTTGACCCACTGCGACCTTTGCATTCCTCTGTTCACCCGCCTTCCTAAATTTAGGCCTACATTGCAGTTAATTGACATCAACCTGAATTACCAACTTTGCGCCTTCAATGTCTACTTGCGTCTCCATTTTCTCCCCTAGCTTGGCTGTCGGCTGCGAGCTCCGGCCACCAGCTGACACACCGTCTCGGCTGCCAGTTGTTTTCACGTCAGCACTGTCGGCATTGGCTGTCGCATCGGTCGAATCCACTTGCGGCTTAGTCGAACTGGCGCCAGTTGTCTGCTCCTCAACCGGGCGGCGTGTTAGCAGCGCAAATGGCGAACCGGCGCTGCTCGGAATAAAACTGGTCATTCGACGTCGTCTGTTCACTCTGCAAGACAAAAGTCACAATAAAACGTGAAATAGAAATCGTCAGTTTCGCTAGCAACGCGTCAGAGCATGCCAGTTGACAGACACCCTAACCCAAACAGAGGAGGTGACCAGCAGAGCACCAGAATTGCCAGTGTTTATGACAAGCCAATCACCAGATCAGTCAAAGGTTTCTTACGCCGCTCAGCCATGCCAAAATGGCTTTGCAAAAAATATGCCCCTACGTCATCATAGCGTAAACAAACCGTTTAGCCGACATCGGTTACTGCAGTACCACACGGCCCTCTCTCCCCGGCTAGGCAATAACAATGGCAATTTGGCATTGACAAGAAAAGGCTAGTGGCCGCTCACGTCAGGCGTGAGGACTGCCTTTGAGCCTGACAAGTGTATTACGCACACCATCGAACCCTGTCTGCAACCAGTCTGGTGAGCAAGTGCGCAATGCCCTACCACAGAGTGTTTCTTAACGATGCATGCTTTTCACTGCCATGCACAGAATCTGTTGAAATGCAAATATTGCGCATAAATGAAGGCAGAGCGCCCTCCTTGTCGTTTCAAATTGCTTACAGATTGAGATGCATGCTTCGCTTTGCAATCGTCTCATCGGTGGTGGTCACCTGCCATTCACCGTGGAAAAAGGCAACAACCTGTTAATTTTTTGCAACCAGTTGGGACTTTTTACAGCAAACGAGAAATCAGCGCCTATCTATCTTGCATGTAGCACCGAAATAGTAATAAAACCTGCACGATATTATCGAATTCTGTAAACAACATTCTCAGTACTTAAAATACAATAATTATACAAGGTAATTAAAAATGTTGACATTCAGGACTGCGATTTATTTGAAAGTATTTAAATTTAAATCAACATTCCAGTAGTGCATTTCTCTTAGTTTCATACTCTTATCATCAAAGTTGTCAATTTGTCTAATAAGAAAAATTTAAAATACTCATCCGGACGTACGCTTAATCTAGCCAAAAAACAATACACTAGACACATCTAATTTAAAATTACGTAAAAAAATGGTAGCACTGTAATGCAAAGTTCAGAATTTAGGCGCATTCAGGAGGGCAGTGGGTTTGTACTGCTGCAATCGGATCAAGGAGGATTAAATTGCAATTCCCACGGAAGACACGGCCAATCAGATCTGTGGCACTGACGTCTAGCATACATTGCCCTAGAGTGCAAATGTTCGCTGCCCAACGTCTCTGCCATCACCGAAATTAAGATGAAAGGCTTAAACTAACTGTAGATGGGCATTCAGTTGATAGGATATGGCAAAATTCATCATCATCATCATCATCATCATAATCATCATCATCATCATCATCATCATCATCATCATCATCATCATCATCATCATCACAACTAACATCATCATCATCATCATCATCATCATCACAACTACCATCATCATCATTATCACCATCATTACCATTATCATCATCATCATCATCATCATCATCATCATCATCATCATCATCATCATCATCATCAGAACTACAATAATCATCACCATCAATACCATTATCATCATCATCAGAACTACAATCATCATCATTATTATCACCATCATCATCATTATCATCACCATCATCATTATTATTATTTTTATCATCATCATCATTCTAATCATCATCATCATCATCATCAACTTGTGGGAAATGCCAACAAAAGTAATTTAGGAAAAACAAAAATTGGTAATGTAATTGTTTATGAAGAAAAAATATAAATCAGGTGGAGATAGTTAGCTGGGTAACCAGTTTGGCCAAATCCGCTTTAAGGCAAGGACACATCGGCAATACAGCGTCAGTGCGGGTCGCACTACATCGCTTAATAATAACAACCAAATCTAGCGGTTAACTGCGACCTACTTTGAAGAGAATTTTACCAACATTCTAAGTGAAAGTATGTATTAGGTGTTGCACAACCTAGGCACAAATTAGTTCAGTTGTGACCAGACGGATAAGCCAAAGGCAGCACGGACGGAAAGTGCAATCTCATGCGCGCATTCATTTCGTGCTGACTGGCGACTCATCATTATGGCAACGAAAAGACACAAAGGTCTTCTTATTGTCTGGGTGCGGATACGTCTCTTTCTTCCGACGGCTCAACATCGTTCATGCCAACCACTGGAAATGAGGCACGATCTAATCTTCGTTGACTGGCCAACGATTGATGGAACGGCATTTTCCGTTCCATCAATCGGATCGTTGCGAACAAGATAGTGCTAGGCGACAACCCGCGAACGTAAATCGCGGAGACTCAACAGTTAAAGCTCGCACTGCGCAACCATTCAAGGCACACACGAAGAAGTGTATGCTGCATTCTATTTTACATTTGTCCAATCGATCCGACCGAAAGGTGTACACAAATAAGCACAATTTTTGTGAAATACTCGTATTTCGATTCACGTGGAATACATTTAAATAGGTGTGTGCGCACATTTTTTGCGTAGTGCTGACGTGAGTCAGTTGTTGTGAAAATTAACTCCGGCAGAAGGTGCTGCCTCCGGTCAATGCTTTGTTCGGTGCACCACTTTACGAATTCCTTTGCCGCAGTACTAATACTGCTGATGTTAGCCATGGACAAGATCTCAATTGACTCTATAGACAGGCTAGTAGCAATTTCGCAATCATATTTAGCAGTCTCCAGGCGCCACTCCTGGTAGCCTCATGCTTCGTCTGTACAGTCAGGTGCAGAGACTTGCAGAAAATGAGAGAAATTAGTGCTCACTAATGTACCGCAAGAGAGTTAGTGGTATTCGGCCTACGTGTGTGTGTGTGTGTGTGTGTGTGTGTGTCAAAACACGTTCAACAAGACTGAGGGCATGTCACAGCCAGGAAACGTTAGTGGTCGCTCGAAGTGGCACGCATTTGTCGGCGCAGTCGCGTTTTCTCGTGAGCCCACCACTTCACTTAGCATGTGACGCTGCTTCAGCCGTGGATTTAACAATCACGACGAATTGTGCACAACACCTACACCACACAAACTGACTGCTTTTGTCAATGTGCACGCGAGCACACGCGTGTGTGGCATTTACGCGAGACTCAGTACAACAGGCGCCAACTATCAGTTTAAAAAAAACCACCTCCGTTGGCACTTAATTAAGCAAAACGTACTCTGGAGCCACTGACTGTTTCCGGTCTTGAAAGAGTCTGTTCCCGACAGGACAGTCGCGCGGTTTGCCAAACTGCGCATCACTGGACGCCGCATGACTCGGCTTACTCGGCCTCGTGTGCAGCACAAAGTCGGTGTTGCGTCGGCGTTGAGCGGAGCGTGGCTGACCGCCTGACGCGTCACTCGGCCACAGCGATGTTGTTCGAAGTGCGCGAGAATTACGCCGCTAGAAAAACACGCCGATGCGGGCCAAAGCGGCAAGCGATTAAAATAAGCCCAGAAAAATAGATTAACTGACACACAATAGTCAAGATTGAAAAAAACAACGTCAGAATAAGCACAAATTATTGTTGTGCGCGTGTAAACAAATTATTATTATTTTTTCTTTTTGTAAATTGTAGTTCATTCAAATTGCATAATATCAGCTAGCGCGGCGCGGACAGCCATCATCCTAGTGAGAGCGCATGACAGCAAACTGACTAACGAGAATCAGACCGAAATTTATGCGTAGGTTGTTGAAATAAAGATGATGATTCTGATGGTGTTTGTGATGATAAAGAAGATGATGGTAATTGTGATGATGATGATGATG
>JAQBSW010003463.1:0-82900 GCA_029291075.1 Eudiplozoon nipponicum
TTTGAAAAAGAAAGAAAAGAAGAATTATCATTTATGGTTGTAAAATTAAAAAAATGGGTCAGGTATTAGAAAAGGTTAATTATAAGAAAGTTACTTATTCGGGTATCTTCCGGAATTTCTGCTCTTAACACCCGTTTTGGATGAACATGGGCATTTTAAAATCCATGATATTAAGAAGTCTTAAAATAATTGATTTTATATATAATGACGAAGAACTAAAGAATTAGAACGAAATATTCAGGAAAAATGTGTATCCAACCAAAATAAATGAGAAAATCCTAAACGAAACACTATGGAGTTTTAATGGAAAGATAAACCAGACAAAATATGTGAGGGATCTAGAAAAATCCAAATAAAGGTATTCACAGAATTCTGGTTCTAACACTTTCTGGATTGAGTGGAATCAACTAGGATATTAGCAGAAAAATACAACATAGGAACAATATTATGACAATCATTTGCTATAGACAATTAGCTACCGAATCAAAAAGTAAAAGTAGAACCCTTCACAACATCAGTGGTTTATGAGATATCTTGTAAAGATTGCAAACTCAGGTATATATGTGAAACCATGCGTCCAATAAATGTAATTAGAAGGGAAAACAAAACGGCATGCAAATATGGACGTAGGCATAGATGTGATCTAACCAGGCACTAGAATGACTGTAACCGAATTACAATTTTTAAGCGAAGTAAATTAACCAGGTTGATGAAGGTATCAACTGCAATATAATCTGGAATGAAAGTCATAAATGTTACATCTGTTGAAATATGATTACGTCCTATATTTGCTTAGGCCTTCTCGAATGGCAGGAAACGTGAATTGGAGGAATCAGAGTTAACAATAAATCTGACATAGAAACCGCGATAAGGATTTGAAGATATTGAGCGGAACAAACTAGATGTGTATAAATTGTACAGCCGACACTTCCAGTCACGTACAATATATGCAAGACTACTAGAAGTGAGAGCCGCATATCTAATTTTTCTTTCCAATTTTATGCCATGCGGTTTGATCCTCGCTATTCAATTTTCCGTCGTACTCTGATTATAATCATGGAAGGTCGAAACGCGTCAGTGTGTTGCGTCTGGCGTTAGTTTTAAACAATAATTGATTGCGCGGGTGTTGGTAACAATTCTTTAAATCAAGTTTGCGTGCTTGAAGTAAACACCAATCCCATTGTATTTATGTTGTTCGATGACTGGGTAAATACAATGGGATTGGTGTTTACTTCAAGCACGCAAACTTGATTTAAAGAAAGACGTTAGTTTTGTTATGCTGTTCGACGACTGGTTAAATACAATGGGATTTTTGTTTTCTTCCAGCTCGCAAACATGATTTAAAAAATTGTTACCATCACCCGTGCAATCAATTATTGTTTAATTCTATTGCTTATATATATGTGTGGCGAAAGCTACAAACAAATAATGTTCTTTTAAACAATAATTGATTGCGCGGATGGTGGTAACAATTCTTCAAATCAAGTTTGCGAGCTTGAAGTAAACACCAATCCCATTGTATTTAACCAGTCGTCGAACAACATAACAAAACTACCGCCAGCTACAACGCACTGACGCGTTTCGACCTTCCATGATCATCATCAGAGTACGACGGCAAATTGACTATCGAGGACCAAACCGCTTTGAATATATATGGAAATCAAATTTAGATATGCGGCTCTCACCTCTAGCAGTCTTGCATACATTGAACTTGACTGGAAATGTTGGCTGCACAATTTCTATGCAGTCACGAACATTAACTGTTTGCAGCTTTCGCCACATATAAATATATATGCAATACAGTTTAAACAATAATTGATTGCGCGGGTGGTGGTAACAATTCTTTAAATCAAGTTTGCGAGCTTGAAGTAACACCAATCCCATTGTATTTAACCAGTCATCGAACAACATAACAAAACTACCGCCAGCCGCAACGCACTAACGCGTTTCGACCTTCCATGATCATCATCAGAGTACGACGGCAAACTGACTATCGAGGATCAAACCGCATTGAATATATATGGAAATCAAAATTAGATATACGGCTCTCACCTCTAGCAGTCTCGCATACATTGAACTTGAGTGGAAATGTCGGCTGCACAATTTCTGTGCAGTCACGAACATTAACTGTTTGTAGCTTTCGCCACATATACATATATAGGCAATACAATTTAACAATAATTGTTTGCACGGGTGGTGGTAACAATTCTTTAAATCAGGTTTGCGAGATTGAAGTAAACACCAATCCCATTGTATTTAACCAGTCGTCGAACAACATAACAAAACTAAAGCCAGTCGCAACGCACTAACGCGTTTCTACCTTCCATGATCATCATCAGAGTACGACGGCAAACTGACTATCGAGGATCAAACCGCATGGCATAAAATTTGAAAGAAAAATGAAATATGCGGCTCTCACTTCTAGTAGTCTTACATATATTGTACGTGACTGGAAGTGTCGGTTGTACAATTTCTATACATCTAATTTGTTCCGTTCACTATCTTCAAATCCTTATCGTGGTTTCTAAGTCAGATTTATTGTTAACTCTGATTCCTCTAATTTTGCTTTCCATATATATGCCATGCGGTTTGATCCTCGATAGTCAGTTTGCCGTCGTACTCTGTTGATGATCCTGGAAGGTCGAAACGTGTGAGTACGTTGCGACTGGCGTTAGTTTTTTTATGTTTTCGAAGAATGATTAAATAAAATGGGATTTTTGTTTACTTCAAGCTCGCGAACTTGATTTAAGGAATTGTTACCACCACCCGCGCAATCAATTATTGTTCAAACTAGTTCTAGTTAGGAAGATACAATTTAGCGGATAAATAATAATGGTTAATCGTGAGCCTTGAGGGATCTTTCATAGTTACTTAAAGATATGCAGAATAATTATGGTGTGTAGAATGAGAGTATATATATATATATATATATAAATGGATATTTATATGGAGTGGAACCTGCATGGTTGCTTATATGTTTATTTAGATATAATTATATATATATATATATATATATATATATACAGACATGTATATATAGGGATATTTTTCTTCATGAAACATAAGAGTATAAATAAATGCATATGCAAATTTGTATCTTGTCATGTAAATTGTAGGTGTACCAGAAGTTCAAAGAACTCCTTGCTTATATATATATATATATTTATATATATATATATATATATATCTATATGGTTTTTTACGGACATGTATATAGATTTAATTATAAATTATATGTATATGACTGATATACTTCATCCATTAAATGGTAAAGAGAAATATAAATAAGTGAATAATAAATAACACAACTTATTGGTTATGTATATTTTTATATAGATATGAATATCGTCCGGACACATATATTTAAACGGAAATTTAAATTTATATATGATATGAGCAAAAATGAATATGTGATTGGTTTATTTATCATTCGTTATTGCATGCTACATATTCGGTCTAGTCTTCTCGTTGGAGTTATGGTATATTCTTTCAACAGATTTTTCTAACCTCACTCTCTCTATAACCTATTGCATACAGGATGAGATTAGGTAAACCGGAAATTGAAGATTACTGAAACATAATTAAAATGATTTTTTTTAAATAACTCGAGACATCACCGATAGTCGCGTAATTCAAAAATTATAGTTTTTTTATACTTATTCCGTAAATGTCAATTATGATTAGAGCATACATTTGTGTGTATAGATTTTTGTGTTTGGGGTGTGTGGGTAATTTCGTAGATACCTGCGAGTATAATGGAATAGGTATTAAGATACACAATACTTTAGGAAGTATAATAAAAATAAATAGATCTGTCTTGAATGAGGATAAAAATGTGCAACCCGTTGTGTTTTTCTGTGAGTTTAGTGCCAATCCTAGAGATGAGACTGAAAATAATGTCCAGAATATTTGGATAAAATTCGAAAAATCTGGTTTCGACGTCATTTTCAGACAAGTAACTGATGGAAGATTTCAAAGTCACGTGGCAAGAGAGAACCCTTAAATCAATGCCAAGTCAATCTGTGCACCTGTAAATGTAAAGGAATCAAGATTTTACCGACCTACGTGGGTTATTAATTGCCCTACACGGGCAATTTTCTGAATAAATCTCAATGATGATAGCGATGCAAAAGGAAGATCAACATTAAAACATAATCTATAGCTTCTTCTAGACTACGACAGGAAAAAAATTAAAGCGAATGAAACTACAACACAAAAATTTGACATGGAAATACAGGTGTAGAACTATTAGCCCTTGAAGTGTGAAAAAAATTTTAATGAGTGAAAATATCGGCTGCACAATGTCTAAAATGCGACAATTGAATGCAGATTATATATATATATATATATATATATATATATATATATATATATATATATAGACATTTTATATATATGCATATTTTGTATATATAGTATATATGCATATGATGTATATATATATATATATATATATATATATTTATATATATACAAGGCTACTATATATATACATATATATATATATATATAAATATATGAACATGTTTATATATATGATCGGATTGTTACGATTGTTAAAATATAGCGGATCTTTAGTGATGATTTTTAGCAATCAAAACTGCGTTCAACTTGATTGTTTGCTGCGGATATAAATAGATTTTGTTTACAGTAGAGTTAATTCATTGTACGAATTCAAAATAACGGTCCGTTTTTCCTTTTATTTTCGCATCAATTCCAAAAAGAGTTGCTTCATTTAGCAAATAATGCGCCATAATCCTGGCTATATACATATATAAATTACTGAATTCTAGTGAATAAAAGATTTGTGAAATGTTTCATTTTTTAAGAGGATTGTTGGCAGTGGAACGATGTTAGACATCATCATAACAAAATAATAAGAGAAAAAATCGTTCCTTTGTGCACAGTGAATTCATAGGAACTATTAGCCTACACATGCAAGCAAATAACCCTTTCTTTGTGTAAAAATGGTTTTTCTTTTCTTTCATATATATATTTTCGAAGCAAATGTAGGAATCTTGGCAAATTAATCGCTGAAGTTGTATTTTGAAAATCAATATAAACTTTCGCTTCTCTGGCAATTAGACTAACTCTACCTTTGCTGTTTTACATTCTGAATAGAAATCATTACGCAAAAGCTAGAATTGTCAATTAAGCTCATTGTTTATTGTGATAAACTAAGTGACACAGTACGCAGGGATTTAAAATATGCCATATCACTATCAAAACTATGCATTTGTGTGTTACTGATAAAATTCTGACAGTCATATTTAATAAAAAGCGGGAAAGAGTTTGAGTTTTAAAGAAGACGGTTAACTTTGTGTCTGCTCAACAATAACAGATGGGGTGGTTAAATGAAATTTCAGTATTTAAATGATTCTATACAGGCTCCACCTAAAGAAAAACCAACATAGGAACTTGCCGTGTGCGCAGTGAATTCTGGACACTACCTTGAGAATACCCAATAGGGGCGAAACCAGTCCAAAGGACGAATTTCCTTTTCTATATTTCACAACGCTTAATATATACTGGAAAATATATATATATATATATATATGATGAGATTGGTCTATATATTGAAATGGAGACCTTGAATTAAATAAGTGTATATATTTCTCCTGTGCACTACCTCCTTATCGTAACAAAGAGTTATGGGAGTCACAAAGCTTCTAAAATGAGTTGATCCAAATTTAAAATGCAAAACAAAAAAACCTCAGCCCACACAGTTCAGTAGTGGAAGCAAAAATAAACACTATTGTGTTCACAAAATTTAAAAAGGAATTGTATATTAAAATTCCAGACATGATGATGCATGTTAAATAAAATTTTTGTAACAATAGGAAGGACGCTTTGTTTTCCTGGCACATAACTTAATATGGTATATAAAATTTTGCAATTAAGCGATTCTAGTTTTGCGCAAAGCAGATTTGTATTTGCTGCAGAAAACTTGAATTCCGTCGTCATTTTCCTCTAGTGAATATAGACTGACCGCATTTAGCATTCTATCTGTACTAAACTTGGGATAATTACTTTAAAAATAAAGACTTGCCTTCCGTCTTCGCTTATAAAAGTATTGCAATTTAATCCAAAATGCTTTTAAGTCTAAGTAATCATTCTTATGCTATTCGAACTATCAAAGATATGTTGAAGTTAAAGAATGTTTTGCATCACTGAAGATTTCGTGACACGGCTTCCCACTTACTCTCAAATGGAATAGTTTCCGTAGCAGTAAGTTGATTTCCCCACATTCCCTTTTTGTCTAAGTGAAATTATAGTTGATAAAACCAATACAGGAAAGGAATGTTTATTTTTAATCTAACGCCATAAAATAATCAAAATTTTAACCGTAGGTCGACAAATGCAACCAAATTACCTCAGTGTAAGTTTGTAGGCTTTTGTACGCCTTCGTTTTAGAACAGCATGGAACATGCGTTGTGCTTCGATAAAAAATTGGAAATTACATACACTGAGAAATCGCCAAGGATAAAAATCCCTGCCGCTATTCGCAAAGATTGATTTATGGATAGTAGCGGATTTTGATAATGTACTTCATAGCGAAGTTTAGGATTTTGTATTTATTATTAGGTCTTGTTAAAATTCCTTTATACTGAAAGTTAGAAAATTTCACCTTGCTTTCTATGTTCTATGAGCATAAATTATATAGGAACGTGAGGGCCCATACACAGACTAGTCTGGCTGATTTCTTTGGCTTTCATTAAAAAATACGGTTTTTAAAATAGATATCTCGATTAAAAAATTATCACTTCGGGCATCCAATTAAACACAGAATTAAATATTTGTGCGATCAAGAACAAGTAAGAAGATTTACCTTCATTACTATATATATATATATATATATATATATATATATATATATATATATATATATATATATATGTTGTTTATATATATATATATATATATATATATATATATATATATATATATATATATATATATATAGAAGTGAGCGTGTGTGCGCGCAACTATGAATAAGGTGTTGTGTATTTAATACAATATTACTTAAATAGGACCAGAATTATCTGTCAACGTCAGCAAAAATGTATGTTATCCTCTCGGTTCAAATACTTTTCAAACTAACTTGTTAGAAAATGGCGGAACAGCGTTCAATGAACTAAACATATTTTTTCAAGAAATGACGGTATATTTAATCAGTAATAGGTTCAATTTTCTTAAATGTTTTTAACTATACGACTTATAAAATACTCAGTATATAAATTGTTTGCCACAACTTTAAACATGGATTCACCATGGCATTATATATATATATATATATATATATGTATATATATATAATTTTTTTTAGATTGCGAATAACAGCCAAGTGATAAGTTGATCATGCACGAGCTAAGGAATTGATTAATATCGATTACGTACGTGTGTTGTTTAATTTTAGCCCATTTTAATTCGTTTTCTGATATTCAAAGCGGATTAAATTTGTCAAGATTCTGCTCAGTTCATCTGTATCAAAAGTATGCATACAGCGGCGAGAAGTGTTCTTATTCAGGGGATGTTTAAAAATACGCTTCTTTATTTGGCAAAAGCTAAATCCCAAAATCATGCCATCTCAAGGCAACACTACGTTTCAACAAACAATATCAACCGAATTATGTCAACAAGAGCATTGCATGTATCAATAACAAAAGTAACAAATACTAGAATCTGCCGTATGACGTAGAAAAAGCGGTAAACAAGAGAAATGCTTTGGTAAACACAAATTTCACTTAAATTGGTTTTGAGATTTCTCACGAATTCCCCCGAAATTCTATATGTGTTTTAACTCAAATTTTGATAACTAATTAGTGGACATTTTCAGGCTTGGCTTGAAAAGGCCATGTACTGTCACTGTGCACTCGAATAAACCTCTAGCATACGAGTGTTCTCATCCAAGAATAATTATTTACTAGATGAGTTTGTCTAAATCGTGTGCAGACGCTTAAATAATTGATGAGAAAGTTATTGATTACATCAGTTGAATTTTAATAATTCGAAGGAGCAGATTTAATTCAACTAATTAGCGTGTATGCCGAGCAAAATAAATCATCGTACACTAAAAAGCAAAATTGACATAAAATTAAAATATTTTTATATTAGGATGTTTCCCAATATAATTTAGGTTAATCAATCGTACATTGGTTGCGGGGGCGGTGATATAAATTACTATATTCAAGGTTGCGATCTTGATATAAACACCTGACCCAATAATTAATTATATAAGTTAGTATAGACCAAGAATTATATAATGTAGAAAAGGAAATTAAACCGGAAACCGGTTTTGTCCTTATTGGGACATCATTGCGTACTGGCCAGAATTTGCGGCGGACAGGGCAGACGTGCTCTGGTTCGAGCCCTGTCCACGGCAAATTCTAGCCAGTACGAGATGAGTTCCCAATAATGACGAAACAGGTTCACTAGATGAAATGCCTTTTCTACACTATAAAATACTTATTTAACACTGATAAATGTAAGTAATTTATAGAATTTGCAATGACTGAATTACATCATGAAATTACTGATCAATATTCACATCATTGTGGTTTTCGACTATTGCCAAATCTTTTCAAAATAAATTATGCTAATAAATATTTCCCTCATAATGAAAAAAGACAAAAAGTTATTTTATCAGACACAAAATGTGTTTCTCCTCAACTAAACATATAAATATTTCAATTAAAGGCGAAACAAACAGATAATTAACACGGGAAAATATTGTACAAAAAGGAAACGAGTACTCATATGGTGGCATCATCCACAATTCATTACCAATACATAAACTTACTTTTTCTGTTTATGGAAATTAGGCTGCACCATTTATTCACAAAACTTCATACAATGCTAATTCATTTCCATTATTGCATTTAGTTATTATATTATGGACCACAATTGAATAAAATATGTGCATGGTTTCAATTATGTGTTGCGCAATAAGTATATTTAACACTTGATAAAAAACAGGCGTAACTTAACAAATTTATTAAAGGCCACAAGTGAAGAAAATACGTGCGAGGTTTCAATTGTGTGTTGCGCAATAAGTATATTTAACACTTGATAAAACACAGGCCTAAATTAATAAAAAATGTTTACGATCATCATCAACGCCTGTTTATCCTTAATTGCTGGTTAATGAAAATATGTTCAATTAAATAGCACGCAAATTTAGCTGCGCCAACCGTAAATGCTTATGTTGCTACAATTTTCGTGTATTTCGCGAAAAACAACTTCACACTTAAATGAGAGGTTTATTAAATTTTCATTATTTCTTATATCGCAGAATTTTGTTTCACTTTTATGTTAAACATTACACTTTAGATCGTTTGCTACTTAAATATATTCATCAACCAGTGAGCTTAGACTAACGAGACGGACAATTCTTGCGAATTGTTGATTATCTATAACAAAATATCAGGAAGGTGATATAATGAAAATAGTGTACAGAACTGCAAGTCAATATTATGTTTTTTTACTTTAATTTATGTCTTTCATTATTAGCATATCAGGAAGTAATATGAAAATGATAGTTTTTTTGCACTTTGCTTAAATATTGAAAGAGTGTTTGCGAATGCACCTTGTATTTTAACAACGTTTATGTGGGGAATTTTTAATTATGTCGCCTTTTAAGGAATTTTCCTCAAAATGGCCAAGTTACTCTCTGCTAGCCGTTTCCCTATTACAACATCATCAACCTGTTCATGAATATTTCTATTAAATAGAAAGTGTATAGCTTTTGGGCATAACAAAATAAATATTCCTGGAGTATAACCGATCTAATTGATGGTGATATGTTTAGGTCTGCCACATGAGCTGTAATGACGAATGTTTTTTTTTAAATTTGAACATTTGCTAAAAAGGTAACGCCATAAACTTATTTGTAACAGTTATACCTTGAATTCCGTTAAAATCTCAAAGGAATCGGCAACAGAATATTCTGTTAGTTAACGCAACCGTTCAATTATATGAAATACATGAAACGGAGAACTAAAAATTTTCAATATTTTTCACATAAGACAACATTTATGTGGCTAGTTGTAGAAAAAATATTTATGGTATATGTAATCCAAAATTCCTCAGTGTCTGCGCAACAGTTCACTTATTTCAACTGGTATCGGTTAAGATTTTATCCCCCTGCTCAAACTTTTCTATTGTATCTGATCTGCTCCTGCCCCAAATGCAAGTATGGTGTTTTGTCGCTGAAGACGTAATTCATTCTCTAAATGTAGTCTGATTTGTCAATAAAAACACATCCTTTTTATTTGTAAGCACGTATTAGAATGGTTTCTGCATTTCGGCTAATATCTTTAAACGCATTTCAATTATGTTTTACTAAAGCGTGCTGTTCAGCGTATTTAATAGATTTTAAATCTGATGCCCAATTTTTCTTAAAGTAGATTTAAACTAGTTGTGATTCTGGGTGCTTGTTGGTGTAGGACGTCCGTTTGTTCAAATAACAACTCAAATTAACTTTAAATCTTTAACTTTAATTTTGGCCAATTGGTAGTTATTGTAATGTAAGCAGGTTTATTTATATGATTAATGGTTAATTGAATATTTTTCAATATCGGTCGATATCAAATCCCATGAAACTCCAAGTGTTATATCATTTTGTAATTACTTCGATATTCGTGTTTTTATTTTCTTTAAAATAACGCATAAAGTTAGGATGTGGAAAACTTAGATTAAAATTAAAACTTCGTATAAAAATTTATCTATTATATCCATAGCGATCGTTCACGGTCAAAGCTGTTTTACTTCTGTTCCAACTTTTCTTGATTGTGTCTCTGAATTGATTAAACCGCCACGTAATAGACAGAAAACATTCATTTACTACAATCGAGATTACGAACTTGATATATACATCTCACCTTTAAAGTACATACGTTTTGCAGTATAAACTAAGAATTTTATTTTGTAGAAAAGGCAATTCATCCAATAGACCGGTTTGGTCCTTTTGGAGATCATCAAGTACGGGCCAGAAAATTCCGCAGTCAGGGTTTGAAACTGGGCGACGCCCACGCAATCAATGTGTGTTTAAAATAAGTTTCATGCTGGTATACATCAACATGTCTTGATTGGCTAAGTGAAGATAAGACTGGTTATGATTTAGCATTCTTTAAAATGCTGATGAGTGGCTAATAGGGTAGGATTTTGGCCTGAAACTAGGCGCCACCTATGCAATCTACGTTTGTTTCAGATAACATTCATGCTGGTATACTTCAGCCTGTCTTGATCGACTAAGTGAATATAAGGCAGGTTATTAATTAACATTCTTTAGATTTGATGAGTGGCTAATATGTTGTGATTTTTGCCTGCATACATTCGTAGCTGGAATTTAGAAATCTATTAGAAATGCGAAACCTCGTTCCCCATGTACGACTAATATGAAATCAAATTTTAAACAGACAGTGAGATGCCAAAAATAATTAGATAGAAACTTAACATTAATGTAAGGAACATCTATACTCATTGTATAGTAAACATTTCATATCAATTATGAAATAAAAAAGCTTTTTAACATGTATATTCAAAAAATTTCACATTATTAATGAGCAGACAATACATGGATTTACTAAATATTTAAATTAATAGATCTCATTTTTGAGCACTTAACAAAACCAGTATCTACTGGGATGAGAAAAAAATAAAAATTTATTTTCAAACATTCGAATTAACATAAACCAATAAAACTTCAAACGTACAAAATAATTTATCAATTGCACACATTGATATTAAATAATCTGAATTGAGAAATCAATCTTGCATTGAAGCATTGATTTATTATATTACAGGTATATACGCCACAATATAAAAAAATCACTTTTGTTTCGCCAGAACTCAAGTCGTCTGCAATCTTTGTTACTTTTTATAGCAAATTTTTGAATGCAAGTTGTATTCATTTGGAATCAACATATATTACACAACGAAATCAAGACACAATGTATATACTTTAACATGAAGACATGCAAGAACGTTTGAACGCAAAAACATGTCATCAGTTTATAGCAAAATCATGTTCAAGCTCAGTTTGTTTATTTAGCTGAGGATTAATTACGTTACACATAGAAGATTCCGCTGTGCCTAACCATATTTCGATTTTTGCAATATATGACACCTTGAAATAGTACTGATATTGAATTTTATTTGTAGAAATAATGCTTTAATCTATTGCAAATAAGTTGTTCTTTTCGCCAGCTCAGCTTACTTCGAGATGGACTTGAAATCGCACCCTTAGTATTTTGTCGGTACGGCCTACATAGGGCACGGAGCGTCTATTACATCCTCCTGCTCTTTTATTTGAGGGAGCTGATTCTTTAACTTTGTGTTTAACATCAGTTTATTGTATAAACAAGCACACCTCGTATGATCGACATTGAAGAAGCTCATTTAGGAAAATTAAATGCCAACCATGTCAGTTTACCTCAGCGAAATTGAATTCTATTATTTTTTTTAAATTTAACATGTATATCAAGAAATATAAATATTGTATAACATCAATGACGACCCTCGATCATGCCACATTAATTAAACTACCTTTTTTATGTTTTTCAGCTTCCCGGTAACTCAAGAAAGGTTTCGAGTTGTGAAAAGTTGTTTTCTCAAATCCTGCGTGAATAAAAAATGCGTATAATGAAACGGTATAAAGGAAACATAACACTCATAAAAATTTGTGTATTGCAAAGATTAATGAAAGCCTTTATATAAATTAATAGCAAGCTTATATGAGTTTGGACACAATTCTCAATTGTAAATAAAGATATAAATTTTACAATATTTTAGTTATACCTGTTCCTATAATCTTTGAATGATTAAAGTTCTGATCTTGAAAACACCTACTGGAGCATAAATACTTTGCCTTCACTGTCCTGGCAACGATGGAAAATATAAATTAAATTTCACCGCGTTCTAGAAATTTATTTTAGGCTATGACATATTTTGAATTTAAAGTTTTAATGTTGCGGGGAAGATAGGGCTTTCCAAATCCCCATCGAATATGTGGTAAACTCGATTTATGTGTAATCACTATTTTTTAACTACTTCAATCCTAATAAATTTTTAATAACTAAAAATATTCATTTGCTCCTCAATTTGATTGAGGAAGAATTAACACACCTTACCACGGGGATTTTGGCCATCTAATCGAGCATTACGTGGCTCTATAATTGATTGTTTCTGTGTAATTCCTAACGAACCCTTAGATGTGAAAATAACTTTAGGCTAGGATCGTTTGACAAACATACTTTTAGTCTTGTTAGTCATACATGAAACCCTTTGTCATCATTCTTCTTCGAAATTAAGCAAACTTTTTTGAACTGCGTACTTCCAGTGCACTAGAAAAATTGGTATAATTCTGCAAATTTACCTTGTATGGTGGCAAGGAATGTGTTCAATCAGTTGCGACTCTTGCACTTGAATAAATATGACCAGATGTTACGACGGTAAATCATGGTTTAGACCGTTCAAATACTTTTTTTAAAGTTCGTCATCTAAGTACATTGTGAAATTAATTTAATTGGTTTCAAATGACTCATACCCTGCTGAATACCAGCATTAAACAGAAAATGTTCGAAATCCATGTTGATAGAATAAAAAAATATTGAAAATTTTGAATAAACAAGACCATATTAATAACCCTTCAATTATTAATTGAAAACGAATCAATCAATCATTTTTTTACTAAACTAGCTCGAAATTGATAGCAAGACAAACATAAATTAAATATACTGAAGTATTTGGCATGCACAAATCTTCACGTAAGCAAGAAAAATTTTATGATAAATTATAGAGGCGAACGTATATTTTTCACAGGATTGGCAGAAAAAGTCTCACATGAATGTTGGTTTTTAAACCAAAAAGAAGACTAAAATCTTTACAAAAAATCAAATTTCGGTAAGAGAGGTAAAAGGAATCAAAGAACCAGTGAAAATCCAGCGTTTTCACAATAAAGAAGACCAGTATTAAGTTGACATCGAATATGACTTTTAATTAACTCGGGCATGAGTTTTAGTGATTTCAATACAAAAGACAGAAAAGTAGTCCTAAATTCAGCATTCAATGAATAAAATAAATTGAGATACAAAAATGTATTTTTAAAGTAAAGATAGTCTTGCGACTCTCAAAATTCTTCCGTGTGATATACAAGAAATATTACAACATGCTCACTAAGGTAAATTCCATTAAATGGCGTACTGTGGTAGCCAATTATTAGATAGATGGTGGGGAAGGATTTCAACGATATCTAAATGATTATTATACTAAAACCAGGTTTCTCCAAATCTTAAAGCGATATTGTCCAAAGAAATTAGTTTATGTATAGTGTACGAATAGAAAAAGTTACGCTAAATTTAAAAAAAAGTTAAATTTAATAAAATGTTGATCAATTTCTTATAATGTGTAGGAACCGAGACTTTCCATTTTCCACAGACTAAACTTGATAATATTGATTAGTTTCACACATAAATTTGAACCAGGAAAGGGGACATAGGTTACTTGGGACGATTGAATTCCGCCCAAAATTTTTACAAAATTTCATTTTTTTATGCGAAGAAGTCTACTCACTTCTTAGGGAACTGGCTCATAATACTTGAAAATATATAAAGGTGCATCACAAAGAGACACGCACTCGACATAAAGCTAATCCACATTTTTTTAAATTATCGTGTAAGGATTTTGATTTATTGATTTTTATGTTTAGTGCTAAAACATTAATAGTATTATTTGTATTTTACCCGCATGTATTGCTATTTTTCAAATGCATAATACAAGTGTTACTTGAATATGCAATTGTGTGTTAGGTACTGCGTACATACAAGCATAATACAAATTCAGCACCTGCACCGCGGACAGGGCTTGATCCTAGGCATGTCTGCTTTAGAATCTGGTTCTCTAACCACTGAGTCACCCAGCCGCCAGTACGTGATGAGTTCCAAAAAAGGACGAAACTGGTCTACTGGATGATTTTCCTTTCTGTGGCAGGGTAGCTCAGTGGTTAGAGCAGACGTGCCCAGGTTTGAGCCCTGTCCGTGGCAAATTCTGGCCAGTACATGATGAGTTCCCAATAGGGACGAAACCGGTCTACTGGATGATTTGCCTTTTCTACACTATACAATTCTTAGCTTAAATTGACATATGTGCATATTTAATTGGTCAGGTGTTTATATCAAGACTGTAACCTTAATTATAATAATTGTTAGCACCGCCCGCGCAACCAATGTTTGCTTAATAGGGCAAGCTTATTGCTGGTACATTTTTTCAGGCTCCTTATTTACAATACTTAGTAAGTTAACTTAGATGGCACATTGTTGAAGAATATATATGAAGTAAACTCCGTTACAGCTCGTGTACACAATCCTATAGTAGACTGTACCGTCCAGTTGTTCCACATTCCTTGACCAAACTTATTATTGGTTTAGGGCGTATTGACGGCTTCTACTAATAAGATGCTATTAAGCACGAATCAGATGTGCACATGGTGTTTTGCCTTCTGTTCATGCTGACTTTGGTTTATAATTTGGATCATATTTGAACGGATTTATTACTGGACACACAGGACCTAATACCAATTGCAACATGCTATATATAATTACTCGAATTTACAACTACAAATGCTGATTAATTAAAACCAATCTGACAGAAATTATTTGCAGATTTAATGCATTATGAAAAAACATGATTAACATTAGCGTCTTGATATACGATATGACTGAAGATAGATACAATGATGCGAATTCCAGGATGTACGCATCTTAATTATTAGTTCTAAAAAAACTTTTATAAACAAACAATAAATAAAAGGAAGGCTGGAATTGACAATACGCCATTATCAAGCATTCTTGTAAAGTTTTGGTAAATAAAATATTGATTCAGAGTGTGTTAAATCGTGTTGCATTATCGTGCGCTGCAACATTCGTGTCAACAATAAAAACGAGTTGAGCAATTAATTTAACAAACCGTAGCGTAACTGTAAGCTTAACCTAAATTCTGAAATAAATAGTGTTCATAAAACTTGTGTTTAAATATTGCCCCCATTAAACACCAGCAATAAATATGAAATAATAAAAGTTAATTGTAAAATATAATAAAACAATGAAATACGTCATTATAACAGTAAATATTTGAAATTTTAAAATTAGTTTTATAAAGTAAAAAAATATTTAGATATTTGATATCTGTAATAGATAATAATAATAATAATAATAATAATAATAATAATAATAAAAATAATAATAAAAATAATAATAATAATAATAATAAATAAATAAATAAATAAATAAATAAATAAGCAATACTATAAAAGATTCTTAATATCTATAATAATTCGTTATTCCATAAATGTGCCGTGTTTGAAATTTCAGGATTCCTTTTTTTCAGTCTGCTAATTTAATTTAAATACTTGGAATCACAACGATTGCTTCATTAAAGAAAATATATGATTTGATTAAGCTACAAACTAATTTTTATTCGTAAAGGCGCAGAAATTACACGGTAAAATGCTTGCCCAAATAATGTTTTAATGCTGGTTCTATATATATATATATATATATATATATATATATATATATATGTATATATATATATATATATACCATATATATATATATATATATATATATATATATATATATTTCGGATTGATGCACGCTAGGCATATTACAGCTGGGCATTGACAATAATAATTTATAAACGAATCTCCCCATTGCGTACGACTAATGGTAATTTTTCAATGTGTAGGCTTGGCAAAATAAATTAGGATTAGCTAATTTATGAAATTATCAAATATTATTTCAATAATTGCTTCACCCACCAGCGTAATAAGGAAATGGACCCCGAAACGTCTTATTTCCTTTGTTTGTGTGTCATGAATAGAAATTGTTGTATTGCATTCTATTAAATATTTTAACTTTTTATTTCATATTTGCATTAGGCGTGTTGTGCCATGGATAACCCGAAGGCAACTTTAATTTCAGCTTTACACATTCGAGCGAAATAGCCTGAATTTTTAAGTTCTAATATTTCCTTCTATTTCGTATGCTACTAGAAAAAAATGAATTAACAGAGGGATATATTCTGTAGAATTCAAAATTGAAATCACTGCTTTCGGGGATTTATCGTGCCCAAAAACTTCAAATGATAAAATACAGTAATTTAATTTCAGTATCGTATATATAGCCTGAACTCAGTTGTGAATCGATATTATAAAAAATGGGGAACGATTGGCTTTAATAAGTTTTCAGTTTCCTTTCAGCACGCAAGAATAAATAATGATTTTATCAGATATAAGAAGTATTTTTTCTGATTCTCTTCTCTTGTATCAACAAAAAGCACTATATATATATATATATATATATATATATATATATATATATATATATATATATATATATATTTCCATATATTTGAGGCGAAAACTCGAAAGACCGTGTTTTTATCTGATAAAATATTTTTTTTAAATTGTTTTCATACGGATAGATTACAAGCAATTGCATTTTATTAATGTTCTTTAATAATTCGATTTGTACGCATGAAATAAGATATTTTTTCCGGGAAAATTAACATTCGAAAAAATCGACTTGCATTTCTATGTTTCCAACAAACTTATGCAGAATAGATGCACGTTGTTATTTGGAAAGTAAATGGCATTTGAGCTGATGTTAGCGAAAATGCTATCAGCAACAGTCGAATTTGCACAATTTGACACATGTGTACAGGTAAACAAGTTGTTGTTCACAAGTTAGTAAACCAATGCTGTTTCTTCAGGTCTTTTTTTCCATAAAAAGGGTACTGTTACCTGAACTGTATTATGAATAACACAGACGGTATTCTTATTGTTTTGCCCGTTACATATATTTCGGCATGATTTGGTGGATATAAACTTCAGTTCACCAATTATCAAATGTTTTGAACAACAAACTAATGAGTCAAATGCAATATCTCCTCTAGCTATAGCATTTATACTTTTGACTGATCTTTCACTAGCTATTTGCCTGTCACGTGTGTACATTTCCATAACTGCTATGTTCATAAAAGCAAGTGAAAATAGAGTGGGTAAATGTGAATTTACCATTTTCAGGCGTTAGATTATTTGTTCTATACTCACCATTTATATGTAGCTATGCAGGTGACCCTCACATTTTAGGATGGGGAGCCGAATAAATCAGGAACACTCTTCAGAATATTAGACTATGTTAAATGATAAAATTAGGAAATTCACGAATCGGCATGTGTGACATGTCACTAAAACCACTCAATTTGTAGTTAGGATTGATTTGTTTCTTAAAAGCTGCTACCATATCATTGAATCGGCGCACGTCACGGATATGCATGTGTTCGTGTATGCTTAAACCAAAATGATTCTGTCAATTATAATATTTACACGTGCGCATTTAAATGGAACTCAAGTCAATGGATATTATATTACCTTTATCACATATCAGAAGACGTATTTTTTCTTAAATTATTATAATTTGTATTACCAGAGTGATTTAAACAGATAGTGTTGGGGTAGAATACAAACAGTGGAATAAAAAACTTAATTATGATTTGAAATAAAATAAGTGATGATTAGACAAGAAAAGAAAAAAAATTATCTAACGAAATAATAAACAATAGAAGGAAAGGAGATATGGGTCTACTACTAAGCGTTCAAAATTAGAAGGACTCTATTCTCATTAATTGATCAACTAGTAATTAGATAAAAAGTCAATCAATAAACGGGTTTTAAACCGATATTTTTATTCCTTAAACTGGTACTAGCTTCCGATTCTAATTTGTGAAACCAACTTCTCCTACTATTTGTTAATAGTATATCCAAAATCGAACCGAACGATTTTTCTACATCTATTTCATTTGTTGTATCATCTCGAAATTTAGTTTCGATAGATCCTGTATTCATTCTTATCATTCTGTTACGACTACATATCGCTTTGCGTCTACAATCACCATCCTTTGTATAATGGGAAAAATTCAAATTAGCAAAGCGTCCATACTTAGATACAGTTGTATATTATCTTCTTCTTACAAAGATTCTGCCCATAATCTCACCATCATACATGAGACTACATTTATTGCGCGGGATTTAATACATTCAGACTGTTTCTAATGGTTGATTTTTTTTAATAGAAAGTCTAGTACACAGAGTAAGTGATTGTCTAAAAACGGTTCTTATGTTATATTATAAGGCTACTGATTTTACTTTCATGATTAGTTTCGAAACCGGTACTACAATGATCTCACAATCGTCCTTCCCTGTATCCGATTGCCTGTACCTCATATTAGGATGAAATTTTCTTACGACATCCATCGTTTTTGCTTCTATTATATAAAGAGGATAGCCATTATCCCTGAATATATCAAGCAGTATGCCTCATTCCACTACACGTGTTTTATTTTAATTATTCTAAGGCTTCTTATTGTTATCTATAATTAGATACCGATTTTCATACGATATAAATGATTGGTCTTAAAATTAAAAAGGCTACCTGAGTAAATAGCTTTTCTATACATATCTATTTCAAATTGTTTTTATTTGTAATTAACATGTCATAAAAGAATATTATTGCACATAATGACTCTTGTTCAAGTGTAAATTGAATTTTGGCCATTCGCTGCGTTAAATTTAGAAACTTGCCATTTCATCCTCAACATTGTTTGAAATGAATAATATGTCATCTAAAAAACATAGGCAAAATTTTCTTTCAGTGATATCCTATCGAAACAATTGTTTTCCAAATAATGTACACAGATATTTGCTATTCGGACCGACAAAGGTTTTCACATTGGGATACCACAAATAGGTTTATGTTTTTTTTCATAAATTTGAAATGTGTAAACAACATGCATATAAAATTCATCTCCATGACGTGCCCAATCGTCATTTTACTGTCTACTAATATTAATACCGATAAACTACGAAACGTAGAAAACAATCCAGGGTTTCAAGTACATGTATATTTATATACATGGATGCTACATTTTAGCTCTTTAAACTTTCTACATCATTTGTGCACATTTATCAAGAATTTCAACCAGCTAATAGGAGTGAATCCATTTATGGTCTAAGTAATAAAGCCATTTTCTTATTCTATAACATAGAATCTTAGAAGTTTTATGTTTCTGCGTGTTGGAAATTGACACTTATTCTTAATGTGTTGCCAGATTTATGCTGTTTAACGAAGACGTACACTATTGATGCCATTATATCTCTATTTATGAGTGTGTTACCATGTGCCGAATCCAATTGCTAAATTGCAATAATATTATTGATTATTAAATTTACTTTCCCTTGTTACATATCAGTTTGGTCTTTCGTTATTTTATTGCAAAATATAGCATTAATTAACTGTCGTTAACTTTTATTTCTATAATAGTACTGACTCATCAGAACATTATCTCCTACATTACCTTTTTTTATTCGTATAATATAATTTGCTAATAATTTAATATGGAGACATTGGGCTTTATAGTTGAGCTTAAGTTTATCATATTGGCATGTTGAAACCATTGAGGCAACGTTTATTTCCAATTTCACCTTAATCGTATCTGAAAGAAATTGCGCAGTTTTATTAGCCTCTATATTTACCTCATTTCTAACTGATCTGTCATTTGGAATAGGCATGTTTAAACCAAGATTAAGCAGTTTAATTTCATTAACCTTATGATTAAGTGTTGATAGATTTAATAGCCGATTATATATGGTTAATTTTCCACTATAGAGGAAATGTTCATAAATTCTCAAATCGGTCTGTTTTCTATTGTATCTTATTTTGAAAATTTAATTTAAATCGTTAACATTTATGAATAATGATTTTGTTAAACAAGACTTTAAAAAATTAAATATTTGACACTTGCCTCACTGCTTTCTTCTTCACTTGTATGTACGCATTATATAACGTCACGTCTTTATTGCTGTAATACCATTTCAAATATTGCTGAAAATTATGAATGAATTGCTAAATTGGATTTATTTAAATTACCACAGGATGGAATCCAGTTATGTTTCATAGAATATATTTATAATTGATAATAAAAATGAAACAGATGTGGAACAATCTTTAAGTCTTATTTAGCCTTCGCATTAGCTAATTGTAGGAAAAGATGACTGCGTGAATGGGAATTTGATGTTAGCTACCGTAAAAGACTAAGATTAAAACTGGCTTATTATTTAGCTTATAATCTAATTCTTAGTACATCGATTATTCCTAATACTGTCCTTTAAATTTCATCTTTTAATTAATCGTTTATTTTGAAACCTGTAAGTGAGTTGAACGCATATTAATGAAGATTTATCTCGTATTTCTATATTGCTTATTGTTTTGTTAGATATTTTTAACAATTTTCTTGTTTAACCATAACTTATTTTATTTCTTATCTCAATTAAGTTTCCTATTCTACTGTTTGTATCGTACACCCACCCTATTATAAAACATTTCAAACGTTAACAATGAAATTATTATTCTGACGCATGCAAAGATTAATATAAAATCTGTGGACTGGAGTTTCATTTAGATACACATGTGTATTAATTATATTTAACAGAATCTATTTTAGGTATGCATACACACACACATGCACATACATTTCTTGCACAGATTTAATGATATGTCAGTAAATGTTATTAAACAAGCCAATATTAAGTACAACTTGATTAATTTTTGTGGAAATTCACACGTGCATGTTTAGTCTTTTACCTAATTTTATCACTTAACTTAGTATATTTTTATGATTACTGTAACTGATTTATCGGCCTCCCCACTCTAAAATGTGATGGCGACCTTGATAACTACATTTCAATGATGAAAAAATAGTCTAACGCCTGGAAATGTTAATTATATATATATATATATATATATATATATATATATATATATATATATATATATATAATAATATTAAGCCAGGTTGTGGTACTAGGATACTAGTCGAATATGATGTTATGTCAGATGAACTTTTGCACATTCGCGTTTGATGTGTAATTTTTCACAAACATTTGCTAAAATTATGATAAATGATAGTTTGTACTGACATATCGGAACTATATTTGAGATACAAAAAATTGAGCTGCTGATTGTGTACTACCAATGCAGCCAAGCGATTGATAGTAATTACTATAAGGAAAATGTTTCAAACTCCATACTGATATCCGATATGTTGTTTAAAATATAAGCAATGATAGCACGCTGAATTGATATATGCATAATTTTAATAGACACTAAAATGGAGTTTTTATAAACAATTCTAATTCCAGCATTATTAATTTGGCTGAACACAATAATGTCACTTAAATCTGGCATTGAATAGCTATTGAGATTTATAGTTCAACGCTTGCACTGTATCAATTGATTGATTGGTGAAATATGACTTAATTTCTTTATTGCGAATGATTGATGATGGCATAAATAATGTATCGTCAATCTGAAAATACATGCCTGGATAGTAAAAGATTTTAAACGAGGTATTGTGGTCGCTCTACTATTGAGTGCATTTAAATGAAAATTATTTATTGTTAATTTAGAAGAAAGAAAAAACAAGGATAATAATTATATTGCCAAACACTGCTGAAATAGTCAAATTGCCCAATTTTTCCTCGACTTTAAAACAGCAAGCCTGGATTATAAAAAATGCAAGCTACCTACTAAAACCGTGCGAAGTGGAGAATACAGAACTGCATGCAAATACGAGAACATTCAGAGATTAGATCTGGCAGGGCACTGCGAGGGAATGGCTTTGAGATAGACAGCTAATGTTGTCAGAGCGTTTAAATTTGCAATCGCAGTAGATGGATAAGATTATTAAACTAATGAATTGAAATAATAGCTTTGAGGCATATTATTTATGTAACTGTTTGTCAGATCAATAGGCCTATCATACAATAAAGCCATATTTACGAGTAAAAAATTTCATTTCATGAAACAGAGGCCAACTGCTATCGTACCCTTTGATAAATATGATATCAAAGAGTGTAATTAGAGTTTCATATTTTAGGATAAACACTATAAAGCATAACAATGAATCCCAAATATTTTAAACAAGGGCTACACCCCCAATACTTCACTCCAATTTTATCGAATACCTAAAGATAAACATGAAAAATTTGGGTCGGATCAATAATGATACATCGGTGATTAATTGAATTGTTCAAGTAATTAGAAAAGTATATATATATATATATATATATATATATATATATATATATATATATATATATATTTAGGTGTGTGTGCATTTTTACGCCTGTCTGCCACATTTATTCGTTTCAAAATTAAATGGAAAGGCGTCTTACAATAAGATGTTCACTATTTAAATATAATATTCAATTTATAATGATGTCAAATTTATAAATGTTCGGCTATCGCAAATTCCAAAATGACTATCGTAATAATGTGCAAAACGGCGTTCATTCAAATATGAATAAATGAATGTACTCTTATTAGTCAATTCGTTTGCCTAGAATAGAATTATTCCGTGGAAAATACAACTAACTCGATAACAATGCTCAACATAATGACGCTTGAACCCAAGTCAATCGTAAACTAAGTACCTTATACAACCGATAAAGACTGTTCTAGTAAAGTCACAAATCTAATAAAAATGAGCAATCTTCTTAACGTAACGAAATGAGCACTATCCAAATTAACTGTCACGCTTAAAATATATAACAGTGACATGTCTGCTTCGAAGTGTGGTTTTATATAAATTGTGTCACTCCTGACCAACACTTCATACAACTGCCAGTCCTATACCAACTGAAGCTAATGTAACATGTATTTCGATGTAAACTCCATACAGGCTAAAATCAAATATTAATTAAGAAAATCCCGAATTATAATGTATTTTCAATAAATAATAATGTTTGCACATAATAAATATACATAAACAATTCTTGAAATTATTTTTATACATTAAAAAAATAATACTTGCAATACAATTACTTTCATCTGCACTGCGCACTAATTGACAATTGGCTTGGAGCCAACATTTTTTGTTTATGTATATCTACATAATTTTAAGGTTGTAGGCAGTCATACAATAAATACTGCATTACAGAATCAAAACATGAACTTTGTTCATTAATACCTCATTACATTGTGTGGTGAATATGTGATCGTTATCTAAAGATAAATTCATGCAATACAAAGAGGTAAATTTTGGATGCGTTATCCTCTAATATTATGATCAAGGCTAAGGCGGATGTGGCTTGCGAATATAATTTGTCTGACCTGATGTACCCACATGCTAATTCAATAAGCCCTTTCATTCACAATAGTTTTGCATGAAGAATTCAATAACCTCTATAATTCTAAATAATTTTTCTTCTAAGCAGCCACTGGATATTTTTTTATAAAAAAATATGTTTTAGTTTAATCAGTCAAGCTTTATTATTTATACAAACATAAAAAAATTTGACAGTCCAGTAATTTTTATACGAACGTTGTTTGCGCTGGCGGTGACAACAATTAGTTTTCATCAAGATTGCGATCATTACATAACCACAAGTCCCATTATTTACATAAATTTATCAGTAAAATCTAAGTATTTTCTAGTATGGAAAAGATATTTACCCAGTAGACCAGTTTCTTCTTTGTTGTGAACTCCACACTTACTGGCCACAATAAGTAAATCTGAAAGAAATATTGACATATTAAGTCAGGTTTTTATACTAAGATCGCAAACTTGATTAAATTGATTGTTATCACCGCCCGCACAACCGATGTTAACTCAATTATATAAGTGGTCATTTCATTGCCACTTATTCATGTAACGCGGCATCTGTTCAGTAATGACAGATTGGGAATGATTAGATGGAACATTAGGGCTGAATGGATGCTACATACGCTCTACCTAAAGGAAAAGCTAATAAAAAACATTTATTAGTACATAACTAAAAAATTGCGCGCAGTGTGCGCCAAGGGGGCTCAGTGGTTAGAGCACCAAAGCAGACATGTTCCGATTCAAGCCTTTTCCGCGGCAAATTCTGGACAGAACATGATGAGTTCCTAATAAGGACGAATCCGGTCTACTGGATGAATTTCCCTTTGCACACTAAGCAATACTTAGTTTATACTGGCAAATGTATGTACATAATGGGTCAGGTTTTTTTATTAAGATCTAAAATTGATGAAAATTAGATGTTATCACCGCTGCGCAACTAATATTCGTTCAATTATGTAAATGTTCATTTCAAAACCACTGCCCCATGTAACATGGCATCTGTACTATAATGACAGATTGGGTATGGTTAGTTGGAACTTTAAGGCTGAAGGGGTGCTATATACGCTCTACATAATGAAAGGCTAATCAAGAAACATTATCTAGTATATAATTGAAATGCTGTATCGTGTGCGGCAAGGTGGCTCAATGGTTAGAGGAACTGTTTCCAAAGCAGATGTGCACACGTCCAAGCCCTGTCCGCGGCACATACTAGACAGAACATGAAGAGTTCCCAATAAGGACAAATCGTGTCTAGTGAATAAAACTCCTTTTCCACACCACACAATACTTATTTCATACTGACAAATGTATGTAAATAATGGGCCAGGTGTTTGTATCGAGATCACAAACTTTATTAAATTAATCGTTATCCCGGCCTGCGCAACCAATGCTCGTTTAATTATATAGATGTTTATTTCAACACCACTTCCCTATATAGTGCGGTGTCTCTTTAGTAATGACAGATTGGGAATGGTTAGCTGGAACTTTGTGTCTAAAAGAATGCCATATACGCTCCATCTAAAGGGAAGAAACTAGCCGAGTTACCTTAGTTTGTATATGATTGAAAATTTTGTGTTTTGTGTGGCAGGGTGGCTCAGTGGTTAGAACACCAGATTCTGAAGCAGACGTGGCAAAGTTCAAGGCCTGTCCGCGGCAAATTCGGGACAGTACTTAATGAGTTCCCAATAAGGACGAATTTGTTCTACTGGATGAATAACCTTTGCCACACTATACAATACCTATTTTATACTGATTAACGTAATGCACATAATGGTTCAAGTTATTCTTCGAGTAAATTTTATTCCAATATAAACTATAGAAATTTGGCGAGATATGCTGTAAAATGAGGAACAGTTATTTATTTAGAGAGAAATGTGTCAATTTATGACGTAAATTCTGTAAACAAAATTTAATCTTTATAAAATATAAAACGTATACAGGTCAGCCATCCAATTTTGTTACATTCCTTGTATGAAACCAGCTTAAATATTCCGCTAAATTATTAGTAATACTCATGCGTTTACTTCTTTGCTTGCGATTTACAAATAAAGATACATATACTTTAGCCTATTATATTGGTTTCATAATGAGGCTATAAAATCTTGTTCATTTTTGCATCCCTGAGAAGAATGAGAATTCAAATTGTAAATCAGTAATTAGTCTAATTTAAAGTTATGTTCTCGGTCATGTATCTTTGAGCACAAACAGGGAAAAGATAAGTTTGGGCCCATTTTATGGAGTAAACAATCTGATAACTTTCCCTTACAATTCCAAAAGTCGGTTTGCAAAATATAATTTACTAAATTTACTTAGAAGGATATTTTAAACTATGCAGGTCTGAGCGTTTTCATCTGATACACCTACTGGTGTGCTAGCCATGGACGACAAATACTCGTAACGAAAATGAAGGCGATACGCGGGAAAAAATTCAATTAGTCTGTTCATACTTCAATTTTATAGATCCATCAATTAGTATATTTCTTATTTACAAAAAACGAATTCTGGCTAGCTCGGTCAATTTGAACTACGATGTATGCATAATCAGGTGAGAAAAATCATTTTCCACTAGAAGTACAATTCTATACGCTGTGAGGAATCCAATATGTGCATTCGTTAATTTTAAAGATAAAATTCGAGAGTCCGTAAGAATTTTTTTAATACAATATGCTTAATGGATTCATTAAGTATTGAAAGGTATAAAACCTGTACTTCAATCACCATCTTATCTGAATATACACAACATATAATTGAATGTTATTTTTATATACTTTGTCTTGGTAAGGAGTAATAAAGATAAATAGAAATGTTAACTCTAATCACAGAATAATTTGTATCCACTCGTGTCAGACATGATTGGATTTTCATTGAAATAAAATATTTTGAAAAGAGAAACCTTTGTGCGTACTCAACGTGGACAAGCAAACTGTCTACAAATTCCTCAAGCTCACATAGCAACCTTTTACTTTGCTTTGATATATAAATAAGATGATCTAATTCAGGATACTTCCCTGAGGTTTGAAAAATGTATAACTGAAAAGAAAACCTGAATATTACAAGCATAAGCCTGCTATGGAACAGAAATAATTGCCGCCATTTTATTTCTCCTTATAAGAATGACTAATTAGTAAGATTCCGTACTTGTCACTTAAACGAATTGAATAATGTAGTATAAATTATTACATTATACTTTTATTTTAAATGTTAATTGAATTTTACCGGTAAAACACATTTTCATTCAACATGCCACGTATAAAAACATTGCAAATTTACTATAAACAAGGTAGCGACCTTCATATAAACACCTGATCCATTTAGTACGTATGTTTGTCAGTTTAAAATAAAAATTGTATAGTGTAGAAAATGCAATTTGTCCAGTATACCGGTTTCGTCCTTATTGGGAACACATCACGTACTGGCCAGAATTCGCCTCGGACAGGGCTCAACCTGGGCAGATCTGCATCGGAATCTGGTTGTTTCCCAGGTTCGAGCCCTGTCCGCGGCAAATTCTGGCAAGTAGGTAATGATAAGGACGAAAGTGATCTTCTGGATAAATTGACTTTTCTACACTTTACAATTCTTAGTTTATACTGACAAATTTATTTAACTAATGGGTCAGGTATTTATATAAAAATCGCAACATTAATTTTATCCAATTGTTATCAACACCCGCGCAGCCAGTGTTCGTTTAATTACATTGCAAGTTTGCAAATAATCATAATCCTAATGTGGGAAAAAAGACATAAAACGGGGACGATTAAGAAAAAATGCAAATTCTTTTGCCCAGTTAATTTAACTTCTGCTTTGTTATTCCAAAAATACGCCCATTATAAGTTATAAATTGTTTATGACGGAGAACTAATATATATGCAAATATGTATTAGGTGTTGCGAACCTAGTAACAAATAAGTTCAATTATGACCAGATAGATAAACCAAAGACAGCATGAACGAAAAGTATAATGTCGTGCACATTCGTTTCGTGCTTAATGACAACACATCAGTATGAACCGGTATTAAGCCCTGTACCTGCTATATATTTGGGTGAGGAATGTGGTAAAATAGTACGGTAAAATCTCTTAGACGTAAATGAAAACCTGCAATAGTGTAGCTAATATCATTTAAAGTTTCGACAATGCCACTTCAACGCTAACTAACTCTATATAATATATCTACCGAGTCTTCATAGAATATAAACACTATGACTATTGTGTCAGTACCCGATAACAACATTATAATACCGAAATTGTACATGCAACTAACACTATGGTTGCCGAGTCGATACAGGGTTCCAACAGGATGAATTTTAACGTATGCTTTAGTTCACCAAAATTGAGAATTACAACTATTTATGAACACCTGCTAGGTCTCGCAACACTTTATACGCTCATTATAAATTTGTAAATAACCTCAATTTTAACGTGGGGAAATACATATGCGGGCGTAAATTAAAATGAAATGTTTATAACAAATTTGAGTCCCAATTAGCAAGCGAAAATTATGCGCCGTACGTATATGCGATAACAAAAGTAACCAAATATTACTTGTCATTCTGGTAAGGTAAATTAAACTTTATTCATTGAATAAATTGAAATCTGTTGTGAACTTGTCGCAAATTATACATAAGAGAACTAAGCAAATTTTATAAAACTTTGCTTTTAAATACAAAATAAACATCTATTACAATTTTCTATTAATGCAAAATAACTATTACAATAATTTATGCTGATATTTTTCAAAAACTCTCACGGTATCTTTTCTTTGAATCTCGTGTCAACAATAAAGAATTGAAATATTTTTCTCTACAAATCTTGAATTAAAAATGCAAAATTTTATATTTCTTATTAGCTTTTCAAATATTACAAAGTTACACATAATTTTTCAAACTATTTTTCTTACAAGCGTGCCTGAATTTTTAAATGCATAATATTAAAAATATTGTATACATCTCATATGCTCTTTAAAATAATACCTTGTGAAATTTTTATATCTTTTCTACCCATATAATACGTCTAAACACGACAAAATTATTTTTAATATAATTCGATATATTTCATTAAAATTGGCATTAAATTTTTTTAAATACTGCTTTAATTTAAAGATTAAAATCTATTACAACAGTTATTAAAAAAACTAGGTTCTATCGATACAATAATCCAGTCTCAAGAACGTAAATTATAATGACATACACATTACACAGTTAATATGACGTGCAAGATCTGCCATAATTTGGCAAAATTGGATTATTATTAAAATTTTAACTGGTAATAAATTTTGTTTTCGCAATATATAGTTAGCTGGTGAATTTCATAAAGAGTAAGTTTTTAAAGTGCTTTTAATACGCTTTTGACTTTAAAGGAATAATTCTGCCATTTTGATTAAAGTTTTTGATTTTAACCAATTAAATTCGAAAAGCATTTTACGCTTTCGGTCTTTAATTTAAAATTTAAATTAGCTTTTCATAAGACATTTTTTATGTGAATGTCTTTTCATGACTGACTCAAACATATTTGGTAATGATGCAAAGTAGAAATTTTAATATGATGAGTTCATTTCAGAGTTTGACAATTTGAAAATTTTACTGCATAAAGCGTCTAACCAATTAGAGTTCTCGACAAATAGCAACAATTTCGCGCGGTTAGCAAAGGACGCGTTGTATGTATTTTCAAGAATTTTATTTCGGATAAACACATATATTTAAATATGCTTAGTAAAATTGTTATCCACGTCTGTTCACTAGAACATGATATTCCAAACTTTGTTGCACCAGCTGGTAACAAATGACATAGTAGCTTCGTCTAATTTCTTTTATTCTAATCTTCACATTTGTGCTAATTCTACTTTTTATAATCTCAAATAAAATTTTGTGTAACATTATTTCATTTGGATTACAGAAATGACAGATGAATGTGATGGAGTGCCTCTAAGTAAGTTCAAACATGCATGTGAAGTTGCAGCATTAAATGAATTAAATTTCTGCAAAAAATTAAAATGTTTAACAAGCTTACAAATTTTAATGTTGTTTAATTAATTGCCGCGTTATTTTTACGAATTCCTTTTAAAATATAATATTGCTCCAATAAATCTTATCATGTCAACCTGGGACTTATTATCTGATCCAGATCCTTTTAGCCCAATTCGATGGAGAACAATTCAATATGACTGGAGAGAGAACTGTCATATATTATACTGAAAAAATAGAAATTTTAAGTTTTGTCTCACCACCGCGAAATTTCTGCCTATAATTCAAAAACTGTTAATAAAGATTTTTTACATATATGAAAATCTTTTGAGATACTCTGATGAATAATTTGTTTTAAATATATGCACTAAGTATTGCACTATATTCAAATATTTTTAACATCAGAACCGATTGCATAAACTATAATTTTCCACAGATTTCTCCTAGTAGTATTACTAATATAAGCTAAGGTGGTAACAAAACAAAGAATACCCTGTACAAGTGTATTAATTGTTTTGTCATGCCGCAATTTAATATATAAATTATATATATATATATATATATACATATATATATATATATATATATATATATCTAGAGAGAGAGAAAGGAAGAAAGAGATAGAGAGGTGAGCGCTTACATATTAGAAATGGTGCAGGTAATAACCAGTTATTGAAAATAGAACCGAAGGATTATGTCTAAGTGTGAATGAAGAACGTTTAATATCACATATGCACATGTTCACATCGGTAGGATCTGCAATAACCCGTCAAACTAATTCCATTTACGTTTTCGATATGCAGATATTTTTGCGCTGCAATGACATTTAGGTCTGGATTTTAAGGAATAATTTAAATACAATATCCGTGGGAGTATTTACATGTTCGAATTTATATATATATATATATATATATATATATATATATATATAAGATTTACTAAACCTGTAAATTATACCAGAAACATGAATTTGTATAAATAATAACAACATTGGGACGAACTACCTATGAGGACACCTACATTTTCATCAATACATCATTCTTTGGTCTTAATCGGCATCGTATACCGCATGTTCTAAGTAGTAATGACGGGCAATGCGTATTCACTAACACACATGAAACTATGTCTCTCGTTTAAGAATAGTTTGTCTTATCTACCTGGTTATATATTAATTAATTTTTTAATTGGTAAGCAATAGAAAATACATTATTTTACTTGTAATTGACTTCTACAAATGTGTAGAAAGTCCTAAAACTGCCATGCTTTAGTAGAAGTTTTAAGGGGTTTTTTCTTTTACGAATTACTGGGATTTCAATATTTAACGGATACAGACGTGGAGGCTATAAGTTAATTTTTGCATGAACTTCAATTATGTTTAAAATTATTATTTTTAATTGAATCAGCATGATTTTAACTTTATGATAAATCCGGCGTCATAAATAGCGGTGCTATTTATTAAACGGAGTTACAAAAAATAATTTTCCATACAATCTGATAACTAATTCATGGCATTGAAAGGAATAATTATATCATATTAAACAACTTTATAAAATAAATAGCATTTAATACAGCACATTCAAAATCTGAATCTATATATACTTTTAATTTTTTTTTAAATGGATATTTGATTTATTGCGCAATAAACTGAAAATGGAATGGGAAGAATTTTTTTAAATATTTCATTTTCTGATCATGGAAAACAGTTTAAAAAGTTTATTGGACATTTTGCGCATCATAATATAAGTATACCGTTTATCAACAACAAAATAAAGTAACAATAAATGAAATACTTGTCAGAAACTTAGTAAAAATATTTATTTATTAAGGCAATCGATGCTTATTTTCCACGTGCGATTGAAACTTTATAGCTAATTATTGAGATTGAATCGAATTAAGATTTCGGAAAAATATCGGAGAATTAATATTCCTCATAATTAGGAAGTGAATTTGAAAGGACTTATAGCGATATCTCCAGTTTATTTAAAAAAGAAATATAAAGTTTAACTTTATTTCGTGTTCCTTCGAAATATTTGGAATATATTTATAACATTGTAATGCACTGATATTTAAAAAAAGCTATTTTATCTTAATATATTTTCCAGCACAGATAAATTTCTGTTTTCACAATAATTAAGGGTTTATTTTTGTGCATGATGTGCCATTAACAATGTTAGAAATAAATTTCATAAAAATTGAAAGTTAATTTAATGATTTTGAATGAAAACGCCTCATTTTAACTTGTCTCACAGGCGCAAAGTCAAAAATTATATTAATAGTTGTTTTTTATAATTAATAGTTATCTTAAAATTCAGTATGTCTATAGGCCGTTACGCTTAGTGCAAATTTATCTGGTGACTCAATTTCAAATATAAGCATATATCGCAGGAATGTCCATTAACTTATTTAGGTTAAAAGAAAATACAAATTTAAAAAAATAAATATCACATATCAGTATGATCGATTTTCATATCTCCTAATTTAAATTAAAATATAAAATAATGTTCGTAGAGATTTATATGAAATTTGAATTTAGATAAATAGTGGTTTATATATATATATATATATATATATATATATATATATATATAATAAGGAGAACGATTTTAAACTTTTATGTGTTTTCACGAACAAATAATACATAAAATCATTTTAAATTGACGCTAAAATATGTATATATTAAAAAGAATAATAATGACGTATTGCCATGTTTGCTTTTACCGAAATAATCCAGGAATAAATAACAGTCAGTTAAAAGTATTCAATCATTGCAAACAATGTGTGACAAAAAATAACTGTCAATACTTTTCCGAAATTTAAATTGAAATGGGCAATATATATAAATTTCGAAAGTTATCAGGTGAGAAATATTAGTTGGGTTTAACTCAAATTTTCCAGGTTGTTATATACAGCTATCCGTTGCGTTTATCAATTCAACATAATTACTAATATTATTATAGAAATAAACATATACAAAATCCCTTTAAAATCAAATTTTGTATGAAATATAATTGTTTTTTTAATAAAAAGAATATATTGAACAAACACACACACAAACAAATATATATATATATTAACTTATAAAAACAAATATATTAAGCTCAACATAAATATTAAACTACTCAAAATAGTTCCATATACTTAATTCGCTGTTTTACGTATCGTTTGTGTGCATGTTCGGCTCCCGCTCTTTCCACTACGGCTTTAAAATAAACATAAACAAAAATATATGAAAACTCTCCTGGACTACAGTTTCTCAATAGAAATTACTGTAAAACCCAGTAAACATGTACTTTTACAAATTTTTCGCATATATAAATTACAACTATTGAAAATATATAATCGAACTATTCTTAAATGTCATAAATATCAGTATTTTTTCAATCTGATTTTGCGACATTTTTTATTCAGATCGCAAAGAGCTTAATTACTTTTTCTCCATTTTCGCCTATGGTTTCATAGTTGAAAAAATAAGCATTTGCTAATTACAAACTTTTAAAAAATAACTGTATTTGTTGCAATTTTATTACATAAAACGAAAACAATAATTTAAAACATAACCAAAATTAGTCTTTTTAATATTTAATTTTTATATTAACAGGTAAATAATTATATTGCAATATTAATTATAATATTTGTCATTATTACGAATTTTATGTTTTTGTCGCGCACACTGAAACAATTATTATTTGGTTTCTTAATATTTTGTTTATTGCTATTACTTATGATATTTTTAGATATATCCGTCTTTCGCATTTTTTAGAAATAATATTTTGTTACCTCATTCCACTTATTATTATTTTTTTCATTAATATGAATTTTATTTTTTTGTCGCGCACACTAAAACTCTTATTATTTAGTTTCTTAATATTTTGTTTATTACTATTAATTGTGCTATTTTTAGATCTACTTGTTGTACGCTTGTTTTATAAATAATATTTTGCTACCTCATCACACTCATTTTTATTTTTATATAACAAGTAAACATTTATATTGCTTTTATTATTATTATTATTTTTGTCATTATTATGGATTTTATCATTTTGTCTCGCGCATTAAAACTCATTATTTAGTTTCTCAATTTTTTGTTTATTTCCAAACTTGTAATATTTTTAGATATATCCGTTGTACGCTTGTTTTATAAATATTATCTTGTTCAGTTACCACACTCATTGTTACAGTCCCTTCTATTACTTATTATCCCACAATCAATACAATGAAAAGTTTGCTTTTACGTTCTGCCTGAAGATAAGCATTACCCTTAAATATAATTGAAATTAGACGAAATCTATGAACGTTTTTTAAGATCACTCATATATCTATTAGTCTATGTATTTACGGCTTCAACATTCAGTTTTCTAAATAAAAATTTACGTCATATTAATAAAATCGAATATTACATTCCATCTTATTGCTAAAATATCAGTGCTGTTTTCTGTACAGCATATGTAAGTGAAATAAAGTTTTCGTTATGGTAGCCGTGATGCCTTAATTAATCAATTGAAAAATGAAAAGTCTAAGGGACTGATTTAACGTCACATCAAAGCAACCTACATGTTTAATTTTGAGGACTTAACTTCAGCAAATTTATTATGGCGTATTTGCGGTGTTCGTAATTGTTATGCTAAATGTTTCCTATTTAACCGATACGAAAGAATTGATTAATGTGGCGCTAAATATTCTCAATACTTTAAAGGTGAACCATTATACACAGTTGATGATATACGGCTCTGATACATTATATCAACAATTATTAAAATTTTCAGTATAAAGGTGTATGCAGATGGGTATTTTTTAAATGAATAGAGCATAAGATATACTATATGAGAATATTGTCGTGGAAATGTAGAAGTTTTGCTCCAATGTGATGTTATGGATGGAAACAATTCAAATATGTCATAAACCTGCATCGAGCTGGCACATATTTTTTCAAACAAATAATCAAACGGATAGTAATGCTAATACAAGCCAAATTTTTCAATCAACTTCAACGGATTAATCGAAAATTGGGTTAAATCGTAGAGTGTACAATCTTTGCGGATTATACGTGTTCTAAACTCCGCATACAATTTATAAACCCAAACACTTATTTTTTGAAATTACTTATAAAATTATTTCCGGTGAGCAAGGAAGGATCAGGCGAATTAAGCAGTGACTAGGCTGAGCGAATTATCGATTCGCATATGCCATCCTTATTAACATATTCTACTTTGGTTCCTCTTTACGTGCGATGAAACTTGTACAATATTAAAACACTCTGCACTTTTATAACATTCTTTTACTTACACTTTTTACTAGCAATTTTTTCCATAAATATCCATGCCCTTTTGTAAAAATACTTGCAGTAAATAAGAATGAATTATCTCTTGCTTGTAATTAACCACAGTTTACTATTTCGTATAGCAAAGTATCTAGTATATTAATTAAATGGAAGTATGTAAACTTCATTTAAACACGAAAGTTGTTTTATATGGCAAGTCGCAAAACATGGCCAAACTATCGTCCGTCAATTACACTAGCACATTCCTACCTTCTATGGTCATCATCAGAGGAAGCTGGAAAACCGACTAATGAGAACCAACCTACGAATCATATTTAAGGTACAGAAATTTTAAGATTTTATTCTCACGCGTGATAATTACGCACACTTTGTACTTGACTAAAAATGTCGGCTATTTACAACCTGCATAAGCAGAAATGTGATGTCTTGTCTGTTTTGTCATAAGTACATACCAATTCGTTAAACAAATATTGACAACACGGATGTAAATAACAATTTACGAAAATCACGCCTGCGAACTAGAAATAATCGCAAACCCTATATTGATTTAACTAGCTGCACAACCAAGCATAATTACTGTTAATGGAACGAACTAGCTCATATGGAACATTTATTTGTACCAATTGTGAAATGAAATTGGATAATTGTTTCTTGCAAATTCACAAACCTGATTTTTAAAAAGTCTGCGCAGCTATCAATTCTTTAGTTTTATATCTTGTAGATTTATTCTAACCTAAATAATAATAACACATTGCAAGTATAGACGTATATATCAAAATCAGGGATTATATACTTTTTTTAATTTTTGGTTTATATTTGAAAATATCCAATTAAGATCTCAACTATTTTATGTTTTCAGTACGAGGCAAGGTTCTTCATTTGGTATTGATTTTTGATCTCTCCAAACAGTCACCTAATATTTAATTAATTTATTATTAAGTATTACAATTCGGTACAAGAGTAATAGTGCTCTGAATAGAACGAATAAAGTATGAGTCTTCTTTTATCAGTGAATCAGAAGAAATGCTTTCTATAAATTATTGCATTTAGGGAGTTCATATATAACCAAGAATTGTCAGTATTATGTTAAATGACCAAATTTATTTGACTTAAATATTGAACGTAATGGGATATTATACAATTATGTGTTCTCGACAATGCTAAAAAATATGTATAATTGTTTATCAATTTTTAAATAAAAAATTGTCATTTATAAATTTTCATATCAATAGCGAAAACATTATTTTAAGTTAAAGGTGCACTCATTAAAAGAGAAACATTGTAATTATGTAAATTTGATTTGTAGAATTGTTCAATCAGTGAAAAATCAACCCCCGTTTCTTAAATGACGATAAAAACAAGTTAACAAGGCAACTTTTTTGTTATATTCTTATTAGAAGTTCCATTATTAAATTGAAATTAATAATTAAAACACTTGTTTGAAACTGTGTTTAAAATATTAAGTTAATTTTATTTTTAAGTCATTCAATAAATTTCGATTTTAGTTATCCTTGTTAAATTATGATTATTTAAAATGGCAATTTTTGAGAGAATAGTCATCTTAATAGCCATTGCATAACAATAAAAACTAATTTCATAGATTAAACCATAATTTGAAAATTCATAAGTAATATTTGGGAAAGAGTTGTATATCATAACTTAAAATTTCCTTCGATAAGTTTTATACAGTTATTGTTGACTAAAATAAGCTTTAAATAAAAAACTACTAAGAAAAATTTTTTTTTTCGTTGTTCTATTTTGTTACTCTATTTAATTCAGATTTTTTTATTTTACTTAAAATTCTATGCTTTAGTTTAACCTTTCTTGGTCCATTTTTTAAAATGTTCTCATTATCACCTGTCTGACTGCGTTTACATTGATTGGTAAGGGCAGTGTTTCGTGTTTTGAAATTTAAACAGAAGAAAATAAATCTCGTTCATAATAAATTAGAAAAAATCGAATTATAGATTCAGGTATCGTTTCAATTGTTCTTGCATCTAGCAAAATAATGTACAAGCATTACTTTCGATATTGTTATTCTCGTTCCATTTAGATTTCAAATTAATTTAAAATTGCAATTTTTGTTCTTGCAAAAAGCAACATTGTATCGTAGCCATCATTTGTATGCGACCGGTAGTTTATTGTTTAAAGAATTCACAACAATTTAAAGAGTGAAATTTGTCACGATTTAATAGTTTAACAATAGTGCAAGCAGTATTTACAACTCAATGTAATAACGCATATGAAAACAATTTATGACAGCACATTCCCTGGGAAAAAAAACCAGAATATACGCTACATTTTTACGAGATATTTTTTTGAATCAGGTCTTACTCTGACCAAGCCAGATAACACAAATAATAAAATTTTATTCTAATTTAAATATGCTTCTTAATGGTACAAGTACAAAATGGATTTTATTGCTGTGTAAACGAACGAATGGCTTATTTCAACAGATAAAAACATTTTCAATTGACGAATTACAAATTATTCGCGTTAATAAACACTTTAATAAAAAATGAGAAAATCGAAATTCCGGATGACCGGGTGAATTTCTTGTGCTATAGCAACAATTCTTCAATGTAAGTTAAGCAATTGACGTTTGGTTTTTTAGGTTATACGACTGATAAAACACTATGTAATTTGTGTTTATGTCAAGCTCGTAAAGTTGATTCAAAGGAACGAAATGCTCACTGTGTTTCCTGCATCTACGGTTTGGTATTTAATCCGGTGTCAAATAACACGAGATTATGACAATGAATTTTTTTTACAGAATTTTAATGAAATATGCTAAATAGTTGTGCGTATTCTGCAAGAAATTAAACCTCAATTTGCGAAGCACGAGTGCGTTTATGAGGTTTCATGATTCTATCGACACACATAGTATAACTATTACTTGTCACAGTTTTCTGCCTAGTGTATTCGCCCGAATAATTCCTTATCAGTCTTTGCACATAAGACACTTTGCTAGGATTGTATCATAAGTATAAAATACCTATATTTTATCACCCAGACTTAAATAAATTAATCTGATAGTACAATATTCATGCCTAATGTTTTCCCGCATAAATACTGGATGTATATGTTCTAGAAAAATATATGACATATTTCGATATATCATTTAATAAGCCTCATTGAAAATTTCCAAATGAATAAACCTGGACTAAGTATTAAACTTATGCTGATATAGCTCACTTTCAGAGTAAATTATCTTTAATTATGAAGTAAAATTAATTTCAGGTCAGAGAACTTGTTTTTGCAGCTTCAGAATAATACATATAACCGTATGTACATGTATAAAAAAATTAGCTATTTTTGTATATATTTTAGCATAAAAAATTAATCGTCCATAAATTCAGTAAATTTATGAAATCACTATACCATGAATATTTCATCTAATTCTTTGAAAATATTTATTTAGTATTTATTTCTCACTTTTGGTCAGGAACACTTCAATTTTTGGTTGCAAGCCATGCCCCACATCCTTTTCGGCCATGCCTCTAGCCACGGCCTTCTATGTACTTCTGTATTTGGACTATATTAGATAAAAATTTATTTTCTTAAAAATCCATTGCTGAACGTTTATATGAAAGGTCCAGTAAGCAGTTCCAAATCTCTCTTCTATATTGTGGAATAAAATGGAATTTAAAGCACTGTAATTTTGTTTTTTTTATTGAAGTTAATAATTAAATAAACATTTATAAGATTATTTGTTCTGAAATATGTCAGTTAGACGCAGTGAGATGCTTTGTATTTTAACGTCCAGAGATTGGGTAATTATTAGAAACAATTAAACAAATATTAAATTCCATTACGTGTACAAATGAATTTTTAATAATCTTGTCGGAATGCCAAATTTCTAGTTCGGACTGCATATTTCTAATTTTCTCTCAAAATATTAGAAAAAAGTATTGATTGTGATTTTTTTAATTTATGTATGTGAAACTTCTAAAATAACAAACTGACAATCAAATTTGAGGCAAATTGACGGGAATAAATTACCGTTTTGTTTTGACACTGTTTGGTTGTCATTTATGCTAATTTAAGAACTAGACATTCATATGAATGTTAACTATGACTCTCAATTCATTCTTTTGTTTGCGAAAAGCCAATCAGGCATTACATCACAAAACTAAGTGATAGGACCAAGTGACTTTTTATTTTATCTGAGAATGATGTTAAATGTTAATTTACAGATAGGAAAGTTCAAATGTCCCAGGTGAGTTGACAATACATATAGTTAATTATGTTTAATCAGATTTTTATCACATGTGCTCACGGAATAAGTTCTGTATTAATTTAATTAATCCGATGGGAAAATTAGCGCGCTTTTAACAAATAACAAGTTTATTTTATCTGTTGAAGAAAGCCGATAAATCAGTTATTAAAAAAGAAATCATCAGATTGTGCTTCTATTGGGAGTGTTGTAATAAAGTTCAAGCACATAATGATAAACCTCGTATTTAACAAAATGGCGTACCTATTAGGACACAGAATATAGAATAAATCAGGCACGCACTAGATTGGTGATAAGAAAGCACTAGTCGAAAAGTGAATAAATGTCAGATACCAGACGTTTCCTTATAATATATAATAAAATATAATATTTATAAATATATTAAATGATATTGAATACTTAGAATATTAAGCAAACTTTGTCTATATATTATAGCGAGTCGATTGACCTGTAAGCAAATAAAAACATATTAGCATAAAAAATGCACAGGGAATAAAATTATAATAAGACACTTGCTCATGTTGATTTATTGTCTAACAAAAGACAATCAGATAAGAAATTAACAAGCTTAGGAGTTTTTTATCAATGGAATTTTTTTAAATTATACTGAAATAGGAACACCGGCATTATTATACCTGTGTGGTAAATTATCTGTCTTGTGAAATATATATTACATTTTGAGAAAAATATTTTTATTTTTAAACGACACCTATAGGATTTGTACGTCAATAAGTATATTTCTCTATATATCTATTTGCATTATTCATTACACGTAATTTTGTAATATAATATTTTGCTGGCTTATTTAATTTAACATACCATTAATTTAATATCAAATAGATAATTGGTTGAATATTTGATGATTGCAAAAAATTCAAATCCCGATTGAATAACATAATCAAGAAATTTGCCATATTTTGCTCATTGTTTATAATTTTTTTTAATTGGTTGCATCATTTTATACAAGACGGCTGTGTTATCTTAGTTCAACTATTAAGCCATTAATGTAACATAATGGGAAAATGTTGAAATAAATATCTTTATGCCGTGAAATTAATAATTTATTTTAAAAATTGTAAATTATCTTTTATTTAATTTTCTTGAAATTAATAGTTTTTTTGTGATACTGGTCCGGGTTACTATAATATATCGATTGAATATAAGAGTATATTTGATAAGAATGCAAAGCAATACTTAATTATTTTAACAACTTTCATCGTACACAATTCACACTAATCTGCCTATTTTTTAAATTAATATATTATTATTGTGCATTTCGTTAAAAAAGAAATTTTGGTTGATAATAACTTAGCTAATACAGCATATTATTGTAATAAAATCATGTTAAAAATATTCAGTGGAAGAAGCCAGTTTTACCAGAAAATCACATTTGAAAGTGATGTTTTGAACTATTAGGAGGTTTCTGATTCCCAGACATTCTTGCATTCATAAACTGTTAAGCATAGTTGATTTTTATGTATTTAGAAAAGTCCGACCGCCTAAAATATGTCTCTGTTTTCTTAAATTTCTTCAAAAATTTTTGTCTGCGCTCACCGTACTAGTAAATTTGGCTCGACGTAAACAATAATAAATGGAAACCCGAATTGTTTAATTTCATCAGTGACATGGATGGTATTATGAAGGTGTTACAGTTTTCTTTATGAAGAAAACATACTCAAAATGTATTTAATAAAGCACAACCAAAATTATTGACAATTGCAATAGATTACCCTTAGTGTACCTCATTGTACAACGAAGTTAAAAAGGTTATTTAGAGAAATATATTGAATTGCCTAGTTAAAACAGAGCAGAATATCAAAGAACTCAAACTGTAATTTTATAAAAAAAAGCTAGACACGTATGCTTTATATGTTGAAAGGAGATAGCATACGGTTCAATTTTTAAACTCAGCTCATGAATTCGAAACTTAATTTATATGAAAAATTAATATTCTGTCACCCGATTTTATTGAAAGATTTAATATATTTATTTATTAAACTATATAGATTTTAAACATTTATTAATATTTGGCTTGTTTTCTTGAAAGTTAAATGGCATGAGCTAAATTAACAATGCTGTAAAAAGCATGCCTAAACTGATTTTTTTGTTTTATAGAAATACATTTGGTCAAAAGAACAAACATAATAAATAGCCTATCAAATTCTACTGGCCAGAGTCAAATTTCAGTATTTCAATGAGCATCTCCTAATGAACTATATCAGAAATTTCATAGACATAGTTTGATAGTTTTTAATACAAATTAATTAAAGGTAAAAATAAAAGATTTATTTGACTGAAAAAAGTGCTAAGCGTGTTCTTTTTTATAAAGAAAAAATCTGGTTCTTTAAATATTTCACATCATGGAATAATATTTGACGATAAATTAAGATTGCTTGGTTAACTTATCCAACAAATTTAAATTGATAGTTAATTGTCTAGTGCCAAGTAAAATAATAGATCTTTTTGAATCTGATACAGGTACAATAATTTTTTTGTCTATAAAGATGCTGTATAAGATAAATAGAGTGTATTATATATATTTGGAAATGAGAATTTTAAAAACTATGTGTGATTAAAACAGAAAACTAAATCGGAATAAGTTTAAGTGATATTAGTCGCAATGAAAGAATCCTTAAGGAAAGGTAAACTATTTTACTAAAAGAAAAATAGAAAAGTCTTTCATGTTTTAAGCAAACAAAATAAATTATAAATTAATATGAATTTTTTCCAACGAAATTAAAATATTTGACATGTAACATATTACTAAATTTTGAATATGCCATTTAGTAAAGCAAAATTTCGTTTTAGAATTTTTGTAAGATGGCTCAATTAATTGAACAATTTTATAAGTTACGACCAGATAAATCAAAAAATATTTATATACCTCGTTAAATTATCCACTTGTAACTTTTCATATGAGGCTGTATTGTAGAACATTTTCACAAGAAATTAGCTAGACTTTTATTTCCTGAATTTTGATTGACATTGCCCGGTCCTCATATCTATATAAATGAAATAAAAATTACGCATTTAAAAAAAATTAATTTTCATTTCACTTATCTTAATTGACAAGGTTTCTATAAAGTTGTTTCTGCCATTGCACAAACGAATACTGCTTTCTGTTATATGAAATACATTGGATTAAAAAGTATCTGACTATGTCACGTAAAATTTCAATAAAATATTTTTATAGCTAATTAATAAAAATAATTTACAATTAATTTTTTTTTAGTATAAAACATTTGGTACTTATAAGATATAGTTTTTACTTGTGATTTAGCTTCGATTATACAGGTAAAATTTTGAAATATGTTTGTCTACGCAAATCAAATTGCATGTGTTTAAAACAGCATAAGTCAAGTTATTTTTTAATTTATTATTGATTAATGCTACCCGAAAATTAAACTCTATAAAGTTATATTAAAAATCTTAGACGTCCAGAACTTCAAAACTTAAATAAATTCCAATGATTAAGTCTTGCTAGCAGATCCCTATTTTGGATGACAGCAAACATGTCCTGATCGATTACCGCCAGGCCAAAGAAGCGAAAACTATCAAAATATTATCCACTGTGAAATCGTTTTTACATTTTCATATATAGAGTATATATATATATATATATATATATATATATATATGTGTATATATATATATATATATAGAGTATATATATATATAAGTGTGTGTATATAGACTTTTTATTTATTTATTTATTTATTTTCCAGAACAAAGAAGGGGCATTGCGTAAATGGTCAACAAAACGGTCAGCAGATCGGTTTCAATCTATTGATTTTAAAATTCATATCAGAATTGCTAAGCCAATAGCGCTCAAACTTGAACAGATTTAAATCAGAGTATTGCAAACAAACTACAGTGCAATCCAAGACACGTACAACATACAATTTATAGTTCAATACCAACGAATGCTTTTGTATATCTTTATTCTTTAGGTAGAGTCATTTGGGCATTGTTTTCGACCAAAAGTTTGAATGTGGCCCTCATCAATCTGTTATTATAAAACAAATACGATGCTACAGGAGTATTTGATATCAAATTAAATTATATTGACAGGTTTTATAATGTGTATTTCGTCAGTGCAATTGAACCGTAGCATTTAACTTTTAGTGACTTACAACACATTTATTGCAGGTAACATAGAAAAGTAAATTAACTTTTCAGGATAAATGTTGCATTGAAATTGTTGTTAGACTTTAACGCAACTTGTCCCCCTTCGCAGTGTAGCCATGGCACAAATGACAAGTATTTGATTGGTGCCAAACAGAGGAGAACACAGCTTAATTGCATTTGTTACCAAGTACAATTTTTAGTTAATACTGACAATATATGTTATATTATCTGGTCAATATATTTTATATTGCATGCATGCGTGTTTTGTCGACTTCCGCTAAAAATGCATTTATAAGGAAATTGAATTCGTCAACAATTTAACGAATTTCATCTAAAGGTTGTTAATCAAAATATAAAAGATTCAATCAAAGTCACTCAGAAGACTTGCAGTAAAAGAATTTTAATTTGTAAATTATGCATTTAAAAAGCAACCATAAAATTTTACCAATATCCTAAACAGCAATCTTAATACAATATTTTTTTCCTTTTTCTTTAATCAATCTTTTCTTTATTATTATTATCGACTCTAAATTATATCAACATTACATTTAGTAATGCTTAAATTTTGTTGTACATTGCACAGTGCTTTTGATACTTGCTTTTTTCCGCATTTTACTTGTGCGGGACAATTGATAGCACTAGTAGGGCGGTAAAATCTTAAATCTTTTTCATTTCCAGGTGCACCGATATTATTTAGCCTTGAATGTTCTTCTATCAGTGTATTTTTACTTCTGATATTAACGAAAAATGCAAACCAAAATTTAAAACTATATTGACTGAAATTAATATTTTGAATTTTATAATTAATTTGTACATTTTTCACTAAAAATGTGATTCCCAAAATGCATTACGATCAAAAATAGCAAAAATAAGCAAGATTGTTATCAATATGCCAACATTCGGTGAAACAGGAAATAAACAAATTATGCTAAAATTGCCAATGTTTAATTATCTACCTACCTGTCAGCCGACACTTTCAGTAGTTATTCGCTGTGTTTGGTGTGTAAGCAAGAAATATCAAATTTGGTACATAATTTCAACTTCTGACGTCAACTAGTGGAACGACATGTACATTTTATTGTTTCATGTTAAGTCGCATGTAAATTTTGCTTTTATAACAAATACCTCATTGGCATAAATTTATTTGTCAAATATTTGCTTTACGAATACTTCAATAACTAAATGCATAAACCGAGGCTCTAGTCCAGTATAAAAGTCAATATGAACGCAGTATAATTGCACTGAAAGCAAACATACCCAGACCAATGTAGTGTTACGCATACATGATTTCCTGTTTACATGTACCTAGCTTGTGTTTTATTCGAGAATATTTATGAGAAACAATAAATTAATACATACATTCTGTTTAAACTTCTAATCAACCAATTCGAAAATCAAACTCTTTAGTAAAATAAAATATATATTTTTCCTTTTCCGCAGAACTCTTAATATAAATATGCTTATGTTTATGAGCGAGGTAAACATAAAGGAATTAATACGTGTGTGGTTCTCAGTTGTGATTATTTACAGTTTGCCAGGTCCAGATAAATTCGAATCAATATTATTTAATTGACAGTTCGATAATTTATAACACCAGCACGAAAGGAGTCATGTGCGCTTCGTAAACCTCACTGTTGTAGATAATATAGAACACGAATAAATACATATGCGCGAAATCATTATCATTTCATGTAAAAATTACACTTTGATTAAGGTCAGAGAGAATTTTTCTGCTTTAGCATTATATAGAAAGCAAAAATCACGGGAATTCTTATACTGAGGTCTATTTCACCTTCTTCTAGAAAATAAGATTTTTTCTGCCTATCAGGGTAAATAGGACTGTTCATACAACAACGTATCTGACGTAAGGCAGCAAAATAAATATTAAGATTTATGTAATAAATATTCTGATATCTTATATTGTTTATATATATATATATATATATATATATATATATATATATATATATATATATATAATGTACATTGCCGTTAAATATTGCACGGTATATTTCAAATTAGGAAGAAAAACATTAATAACAAAGTGGATAATGGCCATTTATTTCAAAACTACTAAACTTCACTCTACCATTTTCATTTATATACATCCAGGGTTTTCATTTAATTACATGGGTTGCAACAAATCTGACTCGGCTTTACTTCTATTTCTTGTTTGGGATAATTATAAAGTGTGTATGTGTTTGTGTCTGTGTATGTGTCTGTTTGCATGTGAAGGTCATTCTCTTGCAAAGTGATGTCTGAGGTCAGGTCATTAATGTATTGATGGCTTGAGAGTTAACCAACTGTTCAAATTGTTGGCGGTTACGTGTATGGATGTTATTTTTCCGAGTGCAGTTTTTTTTGTTTTATCTTGTTGCGCAATTTGTTCTCGTCACTTTGTATCAACGCAGATGCGGATTGTAGTGTGGAATGCTCATATTGCTTTGAAATTTGTGTCTCCGTGTGTGCAGATGTTTTCCCCCTTCAATTTGTTGCCATACCGATCGATGTTTGCTGAGTTTTGTCGAGATGATGTGTTTCGTGGCCAGTCGAATATAATATCATGTTGATGAATCTTTTGAATATTTAGGCCAGGTGTCTGTTGTTTCATATAACGTGCTTCCTAAATATATATTAATTTTTCTGATTTTTTTATGAAGAATTAGAAAATAGGTCAAATTGACTGGGTGCCTCGTTTGCAATAGTTTACCTGAAGTAGCTGATTTTCCTGACGATTCCAAGAATTTTTAATCAATTTCTGCGGTGCGAATTTGTTGTGGTCTGATGTTGACATCGATGAATCGCTCTGGGTAGTTGTTCATTAACAAACTTTTCCTCAGACAGCCCAGTTCTTCCTCGATCATGTATTCCGAGCAGATCTTCCCGATTCTGTTTGCCAGTTTATTAGCAAAGCTGATTTTGTGGGATTTTGACACACTGCTGTTGTAATGAATGTATTGTCCTGTGAAAACGGGTTTTCTATGTATGACCAGTGTCAAACCCGTATTTTCTTCTCGAGTTAGTTTGGTAACAAGGAAAGGAAAACTAATGTTGCTCTCTACTTTGAGAATGAATTTGATGTCTGGATCGGCTCCATTTGCTTGCTTGAGGAATTCGAATGGATTTGCTGCCTCTGAGATGAACAATAATATGTCATCGACATATTTTGTAGACTGCGAACTGGTCAATTATAAGATTTAGGCTCGTTTTTTCAAGATTGTACATGTATACATCTGCCAGGAGGAGTGCAATGCAGCTTTATTTAGGATTTTAGCATGCCTTTTCTTCAGGTAGAACGTATTTGAAATCACTTTCGACGGGTCGTTCTGTTCAGCCCTTTCCTTTTTGACTTTGTAAAATATACACCATTCTAATTGTGCAAAATTGTTTTACGTTCAAGTCAAAATCAGCTATTTCCGATCGTACAATGGAAACGGGGCACCCAGTCAATTTGACTAATTTCTCAATTCTACATAAAGCAAAATCAAAAAGATTATTATTTATTTATGTAGCCCTATATATAAGACAATAAGCACCTGACCTAAATATTCAAAGGTTTCATCAACATGAAATTCTAATCGACTGGCCATGAATAGCGAAATTCAACAACAATGTACTAGTATCCAGGAAAGACCGAACAGGCCCTCAACTAGAATCAACATACATTCAATCGGATTGGCAACAAACTGAAGAGAAAAAATCAGATGCACACACGGTGACTGAAATTTCCAAGCAATATGAGCGTTCAACACTGCAATCCACACTTGCGCTGGTACCAAGTGAAGAACAAAAATTTGCGCAAAAAGGTGAAACGAAAGACTACACTCGGAAAAATAGCACTCGTACATGTAACAGCGAACAATTCGAACAGATGGTTAATTCTCAAGCCATCAAGAACGGGGCCAGCCTTTTCCTCGTAAGGAATTAAACACTAATATTGCAGTCAATAGAGTAAGTGCCAAACTTATGGAAAGTATTAAATTCTTCAAATCGTGTTTGCAATCAGATTTTGTGCCAAAATGATTCCTCACGCAGTGCAGGATGAAAAACCAAAAACCGACAAATAAACTTATAAGCTGCTTATTGCTTAATGCCATCGAGGACAACCAATCAAAATTGCAAGATTCTGAGAAAATCATTCAATCACTGGGTTGTCAAATTGCTAAACTGAACGACAGCTAATACTCTGATTTTACAACGAAGATAGAATCGCTGATGAAAATAAATGCTGGCAAAGAAACTAAGGACCTCACAAAGGACATGGACAAATTTCCTACGAAATCGAAATCTCCTACAAACCCAGACGCATATATTCACAATCATTCAAAAGTTATCTTGTCAAAACACCAGAAAGAATTACTCTCCTTAGGAGCAAAATTCTGCATAATCAAGAAAAACCTAAATGAACGCGACATTATTGACATTCATGCTGGAACGGAAATTTTCTACAATGACTTAACGAAAGACACTGCCCACAGACATTCAATGTACAAGGACTGAATGCTGGGAGAGTTAGCGCACTACAACAATACAAGAAGGAATTCAGAAGCACATAACCAAACTCCGAAAACAACAATCAGACAAATCCATACGACTTGCCACACACGACAAATGATCGGGAGTTGTTATACATGAAACCGACGCGTCTAGAAAGTCCATGAACGATATTATAAATGATCAATCTAAATTAAAAAAGACATGAAACAGAAAAATGATTCCAGTTAAATACTGTTTGTTGCGAAGACCTAATATGTATGCAAGTATGTATTCGGTTTTGCGAACCTAGTAACAAATTAGTTCAGTTGTGACCAGAAGGATAAACCAAAGGCAGCATGAACGGAAAGTATAATCTCATGCACATTCGTTTCGTGCTTACTGGCGACTCATCAGTAGGAGCCTGTATTACGCCCTTTAACCACTATATATTTGGTGAAGAATGTGGAATGCTGATCCTATTATATTCTGTCCCAAGCTTTTTGATCTATATAAGTGGTTGATCACTGTAACCGTGATCACTATAAGCAGTTTCCACTGTAGTAGGATCATGCTCAGTGTCAGTTTTCCATTCGTCTGCCTTATCCTGATTTGGTAACTATTCACCATTCAGGATTTATTTGTTACTAGGTTTAAAACTAACAAAGCACTTTTAGAAAAATGATTCAACAAATATAGAATCAAGAATTAATGCAATTCTGAAAAAGATTGAAAGACACGTTTTATCATCGATATCTGATTCCGATATTAGAGCAGAACTCATAGAAGACATCCAAAAGGCAAAACTCGTCGGAAAAAACAACGCAAAGTTGGACGGCAAACTAAAAACTCATAAAGCCCTGTCAAACTCAGGAACTCCCTCGATGCGAACTATTATGTCAATGATCAACGCCCAGCAACCTAAACCAGCGAAGTTTCTCTGCAAAATACTTCAACCAATACGAAAAATACTCAAGGACTCTTTTGAGCTAGCAGATGAACTGAAGAGGAAGAGCATTCTAAAGAATAAAATCGTCTCATTTGACGTTTCATCCTTATTTACAACCATACCACTGGATGAGACAACAGATATCTTTTGTGACTTTATTAAAAATGAGTTTTATGATTTCACTATAGACACCACTGACATCAAAGACCTCATATTAGCATGTACAAAAATGTGCAATTTACATTTTAAGGGATATACTACTGCTAGATCAATGGTGTAGCTTTGGGAAGCTGTATTGCAACCCTCCTGGCAGATGTATACATGTATCACCTTGAAAAAACGAGCCTAAAATGTATAATTGACCAGTGCGCATTCTACAAAATGTATGTAGATGATATATTGTTGTTCATCTCAGAACTAGCAGACCCTTCCGAAATCCCCAAACAAGCAAATGGAGCCGATCCAGATATAAAATTCACTTTGGAGGTAGAGAAAGACAATAGTTTTCCCTTCCTTGACATCATACTCACTCGAGAAGAAAATGGGGATTTGACACTGGCCATTTCTAGTAGATCTACTTTCACTGGGCAATACATTCACAACAACAGCAGTGTGCCAAAATCCCAGAAAAGAAACTTGGTAAATAACCTAGCAAACAGAATTAGGAAGAACTGCTCTGAACACAAGATCGAGGAAGAACTCGGAAAATTTTTCTAATGAGCAATGCGATTAATTGAAGTTAATATTAGATCATGGCAGATTCGCACTAGAGAGGTTTTCCTAAACTAACCATTTAGAGGCGACGTACCAACCTCAATAATTGCACGGCGGCTGATTAGAACAGCTAAGGAGATTTTTCCCAGTGTTAAAGTTAATATCACATTTAATACACAGTGAATCATGAGGTTGGATGCCAAAGATCAACTGCCAATTCTCTTCAAATCATTCATAGTCTACAAATTCTCATGCATGTGCGGTTGCAAATATATCGGACGTATGAAAGTGCAATTGATAAACAGAATCCAGCAACATTTACCACAGAAATTGATTAGCAAACGCTTGGCACCGTCAGGAAAATCAGCTATTTGCGATCATATAATGGAATCGGGACGCCCAGTCAATTAGACCAATTTCTCAATTCTACATAAAGCAAAATCAGAAAAATTATTATTTATTTATAAAGCCCTTTATATAAAACAACAATCACCTGACCTAAATATTCCAAAGTTTCATCAACATGATATTCTAATTGACTGGCCATGAATAGCGATATTCAACAACATTTTACTAGTATCCAGGCATAACCGAACAGGCCCTCGACTTGAATAAACAAACATTCAATCGGATTGGCAGCAAACTGAAGAGGAAAAAACAGATGCACACACGGTGACAGAAATATCCTACAAATATGAGCGTTCAACACTACAATTCACGCTTGCGCTGTTACCAAGTGAAGAACACAATTATGCGCAAAATGGTGAAACAAAAGGCGTCACTCTGAAAAATGGCACTCGTACATATAACAGCGAACAATTCGAACAGATGTTTAATACTCAAACCATCAATAGAATAATGAACAGATCTCAGACATCATTATGCAATACAGTGAGAAGGACCTTTACACGCAAACAGGCACACACACAGACACAAACGCATACACATTCACCAATCAGCCAAAAAAAAAGAAATACAAAACCCAGTCATTTTTTTTACCACCCACATATTCAAATAAAATCCCAGAATGTATATAAATGGAAGATTGTATAGCGAAGTTTAGTATTCTCGAAATAAATGGGCATTATCGCTTTGTTATTAATTATGTTTTTTCCCTAATATATATATATATATATATATATATATCTCTATATATATATATATATATATATATATATATATACTAATATATGTCGAAGACAATGGACATAATAAAGAATATATATAATCAGGATTAAGACGAAGTTTCATCAATAGGCAAAATCTTTCCATCCAATAGATCGGTTTTATCTATACTAGAAGCTCTATAATTACTGTCCAGCATTTTCCACAAACGAGGAATCGAACTGAGGCGCATTTATTTCCTAATCTTTGAATCTGACCTTAATACAACTCATACCGCACACTGCTCACACTACTAAGACTTGCACAAGCCCATGCTTTAAAGATAGTCTTCCCCGCGTTTGGAGCCTATTTTGGAATCTCGTAATACATGAAGTTCTAACTGACCACACGTCATCTGTCATTAAACATCAAACAACATCTGAAATGTGGAATAGTATTTGCAACTCAATTTATTAGTGCAACTAATGTTTGATCCAAATTATATTCAGTATATTATCGTAACATGGCATGCTGCCTGTTATACAACGAGAATTGTAGTTGACTAATTAAAACTTCTGATCTTTAGAGATACGAAATACATTCCAAATGAAGGACAGGCTAAACGAAATTTAAAAAACTGAAACTTGACATAAAAGTTCAAATTCGAGCCCCGGCTGAAGCTAGTTATTAACAATACTTGATAAATTTGCGAAAAAGCCGAATCCGAACTTCTGCAGTATTCATCATTACTGCCGATGCGTTGCATTATTTAAACTTGCAACTTAAGTTTAATCAAAATCATGCTATTTGAATTGAACATAAAATAAATTTCACAATTAGCATGGTGTGTATTTTATAAAGTCATAAAGGAAAGGGCTGAACAGAACGGCCCGTCGAAAATGATTACAAATCGGTTCTATCTGAAGAAAAGGCATGCATACGATATCAACTAGACTGTCAAAGTAAATAAGGCACCAATGAATATAAGTATGTTTACAACAAAAAACTACATAAAATGCAACGAGTCCGCTATGCAGGGGTTAACTTGCATTGCTTTGAGCTAAAAGGTTCTAGGTTAGAATCCTGGCCGAAGCGATTTGCTCTAGAACTGACGAATACCTAATAAGAAAGATTCTGATTTAGATGATGAATTTTCATGGCTATTTTATGCATATTTCATTTCAATTTTGTGCAGTAATATATATATATATATATGTATGTATATATATATATAATATATATGTAATATATATATATATATATATAATTACGTCTCAAAAATGTGAAAATCTGTAAACATTTATTTTAAAACGATTGAAATATTTATCATACATGCTGCTCTTATATAAACATCAAAAATTGTTGTCTTATTTTTTCCATAGAAATTGAGATAAAGTTCATTGATTAAGACATTATTTCAATATTTATCGTGTCCACAGTGAAAAGTTAAAATTGATATTTTACTATATAATTTAACTCGACTGACATATCTCGCAATTCATATTGTTTATTTAGAAAAGCAAAAGGAAATTAATTTCGTTTACATCTATGCATTTAATAACTATATGTAAAAACGTAGCAATTGGCAAAGGAACATATGAATTTATAAATATTATATTTATTTTTTTTTAAATGACGTTTTTTATTTATATGTAGAGAAAGTATTTTTGCAACTGGCTACAGCCGTAATACTCAGCACTTTTCCTTTCTTGTATTGATACGAACTTTAAATTAGACCTAGAATGGAACGTGCATTTTGAACTTGTTACAGTTTGTAACAATTTAGGTAAGCTTGTTTATCCAAAAGGTTGTGCTATGTAGGTTTTCTTGAATTTGTAGGATAAGATACATTCCAATTTAATTTGTTGAAAATAGGAAATGCGTTTTCACAATGACTGTCCTTTCCAAACGTGTCTGCTTTCGGATTAGTTTGCTTTTCAGGCTCCAACATCATGCTTCACTAATAATACGTCAAGAAACGCCAGTGTGTTGGATTGAGTGATTTCTCTTTTGCAATTAAACTGCACCTCATGGTCAAAACTATTCAAAAAGATTTTTTTTAATTTCATTTATTTCTACAAAGTTATTATTGGTTATGATCGTATCCTTGAGACACCTTAAATATGTGTGGCAATAAATTTTATTGAGGGCCTTCTTATTTAATGTTTTTAAAAATAAAAATTAATCAGCGGTGGCTAGACTTTCCAACGGACTGCTTATCACCGTTCCTTTCACTTGTTTGAAATAAGGAACATTGATCTCTGAATTTAATTTTTAGTACAATTTTTGTGGAAATTATAAAATGAATTTTGGTATTAGGCATGTGTTTCTGATAAAATAAATGAATCTACGGTGGAATTCGATAGTTTTTCGACAGAATGTTTTTGAACCTATTTCAACGCCAAAAATTATAATCTTTTTTTATTCTTTTTGTCACAGCTAGGAATTCTTTGCTCCCGAATTCAAAGGATTCGCTAGGCCAGTTGTTTGGCACTGTAATTGGTATTTACAATAGACCTGTTCGAAATCCGTCTGATAGAATATGCTCAAAATTGGACATATTTACGACTGGTTTTTGGCTGAATATAACATTTGTTTCTCTCAGGCCAAACATTTTGTTTCCGCATTTGACATATTTTGTAGCACGCTAACGTTGAATTATCATATAGTTGTTTGTTGAATCGCTCCATTTTGAGAAATACATTATAGATTGAAGCACAACCATAATTTAAGTCATAATAAAGCAACATTTTGATACGGCCATTTCCTTTACTAGATTTAAACTTGACAGAAATTCATGATACTTCCACAATAAAATATAAAGAGCTAATCATGAATTTTATTCTATTATATTTATTTTAAATCAATAAAATAAAAGCAGTTAAAAACACAAGCAAATTCGCACACAGACGCACATTAACAAATTATTATTTTAATTTCAATTAAGTCACATTTTTTTAAATGTTTTTCTACAACTATGGATTAAGACTGTTGCAGTTGACTACTTCTGCAATCCGTACATCAGTATTCATCTTCCTATGAAGAACACATGGAAACTAGCTTAGTTTTACAGGTGATATTTGTAAACGAAGCTTATCCTCATCAAATGTCTTTTGAGACAGAAGAATGGTAGTTTTAACGAAAATTTTATTCGAATAAGTAAGCCAAATCTTTTGCATTGACTATTAGCTCGCACAGATAGCAGCAATGTAAAAAGCGGGTTTCTCAAAATTCATATTAATGTTAACATAAAGTGCAATGAAATTTATAGATCAGTGTGAACCGCATTCATCTAAATTACTATATTAGTTTATTTACTCTTTTAAGGCACGCTCCGTCATAAATAGAAGTATTGAACAAAATACTGTGTTTTATTCGGCATGATTCAAGCATAAATTCTTAGACATATAACAACATTCTGTAATAAAAATCCAATCAATATCACATTGTCAGGTGGCAATATGTCACTGATAATGACTGAGTGATGTCGGCCGTTTGGAACAATGTGTCGACAGCGATGCAAAATGAACTTCACCTGATAGAAAAATAACAGAAAACAAAAGTTAAAACACAACTGAAATGTTTATATAGTGCACAACATGGGTGGCGCAGTCTATGTATTTCAAGATTTCACATCGAAATCTCCACCATTTGAACCCCAAATGACGCAATTATATTAAGATCTGGATAACAAAAAAATAAGGAAGAAACGATATCCTTAATGAATGACATTTAATAAATTATGATTTATGCATTGTATTCTGAAAAATATGTATTATCGGTATAAATGAAATTTAATACAAGCTTTTCAACCTGTTCTATAGCGTCACATAAACTCAATCATTCAATGTAATTTCCAGTTGTGTTTGACATTATGCAATTAGTCGACATTTTCTTCAGTTGAATCAATTTGTGCATCGCTGTGAGTTTTACATCCCGTCAAACCAATCCTAATCTATCACTATATATTTTTACGCAAAAAGTTAATACTGTAGATAAAATGCTGTCATTTGCATTCTAATGTAAAATAACAACACTTGTCGAATAGATTCATTAAGCTTTAATTGTTTAATTCTATTTCTCTTCTTCCACTCTTTTCTTTTGCACTATTAACCAACCTTGAGAGCACTACGCATTAAATTATTTTTTTATATTCGCTATTCAAAATAAATTTCACATATAATGCACTGTATATTCTATTTTTAATGACTGCGTACTTAATGATTTAACAATTGGTAAAGTAAACGTAGTCCCACGTTAAAATTAAGCTGCATTAATGATCTTGCATCTAAATACCCAGATGATGTAGCAACATACTTTTTTTGCATTGCTCAATTTTATTTGTGTTATTTTCTTTTGACATATTCATGTTTGTTTGAATAAAATTTTGTATAACGTAAATTCCAAGTAAAGCTTTCGGCCGAAAATTTCAAATTAACTATCTTTTATGCTTAAATCGAAGTACCAACTACCTTTAAAATGATGATGGCATTTGCAAATGTTTCATATTTTTGTTGAATTACTTTATCTAAATGAAAACATTTGTTTAAGCAAAATTATAAATAATTTGAGTTATTCTACACTTAAGTTTTTTGTATATTGGTGAATAATCCACAGTACAAATAAATAATCCACTTGTTATTTGTTAATGGAATTTAATTGTATTGAACGTTTTAACGCATTTACTGCTAAAATGATTTTCAAGCCTGAAGTGCAACGTCTGATTTTATAATAACTTAGAATCGCAAAAAGCATCTTTTTATACTTTTGTTTTCTTTTAAAACAGAGTAAAATATCTCCGGTACAAAATTAAATTAAAAAAATACATATTGGGTTATGCACACAAAAATATATAAATCTACCTAAGCTTAACTAATAAAATAATCATTTGGAAGAATAAGATATGAAAGAAAATTCTTGATAAAATAAATTTTGAAAAATCGCATTCGATTGCTCAATTAATGTACGCAGATCTAAACGTAAGGCACTTTTAATGTGGCAAAAAATTATCTCTAACCGGTCGCACATTAACAGTACTTGCAATGCTTTAAAAAAATAGTGACTCGGGTACTAATTTCTAAGCAAAAATATCCTTGGAACAAGCTATAAGGTAAACAAGTATAAGTAAATACCTTTAATTTTTAATTTCACAGTTGCTCAAATAGCTAGCCTTATGGTGCCAATTTCTACATTTTAAATATCCTTTTAAATTGATATGCACTATATGAAAACATCATATGATACGTGGTTTTATTTTTAACAGAATTATGAAAATTATCATCCTGGCATTATGATACAAATAATGAAGTTATGAGAAAATGCCAGATTCAACGGAAAAAGAAATTAAACAATCGCAAATCTAAATTACACGCCACCGTATGGTTGGTCGAGACGAATTTAATGCTTCAATCAATTTACTGGATTCTAAAGAAACTCATTGGATTTAGCTAGTTCTCAAACAACATAACAAAACTACCGCGCAATCAAGAAACATTTTATAAAATCGACATTTCGGTGTGGAATTCGAAAATTACTATTCAGTAGCCTTGAGCACTTGGGATTTACAATAAGTTTTTTTAGTTGTATACAGTAGGTGGTAGTAAATTAATCTATGAATTTATCTTTGTTATACAATTCACTTGGAAAAATAATGAATTGATCTGTCATTAAAATGAGTATTTCTTTAAATAATCATTTTAATCATACACAGTTTACATACAAGACCATGCTCTGAATCGTTTTGGTCTAGTAGCTAATCAATAACCAGATAATGGCGTACAATGCATGATTAAGCCAATGTAGCTACCAGTATTTTTTCAATTTGTCTAATCTACAATTTTTTTCCACAAATCGTACAGCTTTTAAAATGACGTCGATGACAATTTTTATGTTCCGATAAAAGTGAAAATATTTTATTCATTATTGGATGTGAATAGTGATCACATTTCAATTGCTGTCCTCTCTGCTACAGTTCAAGTTGCCAATAAATGTTGAAGCTATCGTTTCTTAATCTATGATTGTTTGATTGCATAATTTATGTACATATGATGACACTGTTATTATAGTGTGACCGTGACTACAACTAAATTGCGCAAACGATATTTCCAGCCAAGTATCCTGAAATGGAAGCCACAAACAATTCAATGCCAAATCCCTGAATATCCATTTGTGGTATACCAGGACAATTTCAACCTTGTAATTTAGAAACTGGTCAGTACGTACGACAGGTGGTAGGGGTTAAGCTATGTTGTCCGACTGGTTATGTAAAATAGAACTGATAACACTTGAAACTAAAATTATTTTATCTATAGGCCAAATAAGCAGACTGAAATATTAGATGCCTGGGAACAACAGTTACCTGGTACATACAATTGACTCGAAATCTGATCACCAGAATACTGTTTTACATTAGCTATTGAGCTACATAACTATAATTCCAGAATCAATTAAGACAGTACTCAGTAGATTTATATAAATGCATCTAAATGCTAAGTAGAGAAAATTAATTTCACGATTTATTCATATTAGAGTATGAATTTTATTAAATAAAATCGACTTACGATAATAAATTGACCATCTCGTCGTAAGTGGTTGGTGTGATAAAGTAACATTTTGCGTTGTATACAGAGGTTTATTTGAATATCGCAGTTCTTATTTCATTAAACTTTGCAACGCATTCAATTTATTGCCATTGACTTATTCATCAAAATATTCTAATTTAAATTTAATAAAGGATTATTGTGTCAATTTACGATAATATCTAATTCAGTCGTACACGCCTTGATAGAAAACATCGAATTTGTAATGGACATGTTTAAACTATGGCAACATTGGCCTAAGCATCGGAATGTGAGATATTAATATGATAAACGTAAATTTGTAATGACAAATTATTGTTATTATATACAGAGAAATGAAACGAATTACAATAAATCACGATTTAACATAGGATATTCCATTAACACGTGATGATAGAGTCAATGGTCTTTTGATACCGGATAATCTAATTCAAATGCAGATACATGATTTCCATTAATAAATTTCCTTCTCTTATATGATATTTGAATAAATAAACAACAATACAATTTAACGATAATTGTTTGCGCGGGTTGTGGTAAAAAATTTTTAAATCAAGTTTGCGAGCTTGAAGTAAACACCAATCCCATTGTATTAAACCAGTCGTCGAACAACATAACAAGTGCGTTGGGGCTGGCGGTAGTTTTGTTATGTTGTTCGACGACTGGTTAAATACAATGGGATTTGTGTTTACTTCAAGCTCGCAAACTTGATTTAAAGAAATAAACAACAAAGCTAAGTTGACTACTATTTTGAAGCACAAAACCAACATAACTGTCACATTGTTTAAATTTAATATATAACTAGAATTGCATCATTTAAGAGGTCTAAATTCACGATAGATTAAAACTCACAAAACGAGTGATTTATTATTAAATACTTAATATTAATAATGATTAGTCACAATATGTAATAGGAAAAATCTTTAAAATTTTATGAATGCCTGTACAATACATCAAAAAGATCATCTTATGAATTTTCTTGTTAACTCGAAATATGTTGTGCCTATCCTATTACTTAATCTTGTCAGATTTCGCAAATTATTGGACCCTGTGACCAGAGGGATAAACCAAAGACAGCATGAACGGTAAGTATAATCTCATGCACATTCGTTTAGTGCATACTGGCGACTCATCAGTAGGAGCCGGTATTACGCCCTTTCACCACTATATATTTGGGTGAGGAATGTGGGATAATAGGACGGTACAATCTCCTAGACGAATGCGTAAATCAGGAATAAAGAAGCTAACATCGTATAGTCTCGACAATGCGACTTCAACGCTAGCTCACTCTATATAATATATATTGAGTATGTAAAGGATAATATTTCTGAACACCTGTTACTCCAGTAAATTCATACACTCTGGCCTTGATCGATATCTGTTATCCCATTTCGTGGTAAGCATGAAATCAGTGAATTCAATATACAACAGTTACATACTGTTTGTTGCGGAGAACTAATATATATGTTAGTGTTAGTATCATGTACCTTTTCGGTGCTATAATGTTGGTATCGGTTACTGAGACAATAGCCATATTGTTAGTATCCTTTACAGACTCGGTATATATATTATATAGAGTGAAATAGCGTTTAAGTCGCATTGTCGAGACTATACGTTTTTAGCTACTCTACTTCTGGTTTACACATTCGTCCAGGAGATTGTACCGTCCTATTATACAAAAAATATGGTTGTTAGAGGGCGTAATACAGACTTCTATTGATGCATGAGATTATATCTGCTTTTCATGCTGTCTTTGTTTTATCCTTCTCTTCACAACCAACTAATTTGTTTCCTAGGTTCGTAACACCTAATACATACTTATATATATATATATATATATATATATATTTATTTATTTATTTTAACCAAAATTTTCAGACAGATATAAACACAAATCTCATTGTATTTAACCAGTTACACATTATACACAAACTACAGTCAGACACAAAGTACTTGTAAATAATGATGGATTGTGCGTGTGGTTTTAAAATTTCTTTAAATCAAGTTTGTTAGCTTGAATTATGCAGCAATCCCAGTTTATTTAATCAGTCGTCGAACAACAGCAAATCTACCGCCAATCAGACGCACTGACGCGTTTCGACCTTCCATGATTTTCATCATCAATTAATGATTGTTTAATTGTATTGCTTAAATATATGTGTGGCGAAAGCTTCAAACAATTAATTTTCGTGTCTCCATAGAAATTGTGCACTCGACATTTCCAATCAAGTAAGCGAGACCACTAGAAGTGAGATCCGCATATCTGATTTTGCTTTTTCTCCTCGCTAGTCAGTTTGCAGTGGTACTCTGATGATCATCATGATAGGTCGAAACGCATCGGTGCGTGTGACTGGCGGTAGTTTTGCTATGTTGTTCGACGACTGGTTAAATTCAATAGGCTTGGTATTTTCTTCTAGCTCGTAAACAATTTAAAGAATTGTTACAACCACCCGCGCAATCAATGATAGTGTAATTGTATTGCCTATATATGTGTATGTTGCGAAAACTGCAAACAATTAATGTTCGTGCTTGCAGAGAAATTGTGCAGACGACATTTACAGTCAAAGACAATGCATGCGAGAGTACTAGAGATGAGAGGCGCATATCTAATTTCGCTTTAGATAAATATCCAATACGGTATGATCCTCGCTGGTCAGTTTGCTTTCGTAATTTGATGATGATCATTGAAGGTCGCAACACGTCAGTGCGTGTGACTGATGTAGTTTTGCTATGTTATTCGACGACTGGTTAAATACAGCTAGATTGGTGTTTACAAGGTGCTTGTCACTGACAGCAATTCTGCCGCGTTGTGCAATTAAAGCTTATGTTAAACTCGCAGGCTTGATTTAACTAATTGTTTCCTCCAACAGCGAAAACAATCATTGTTTGCTCATATATAATTGTTTGGTTTTTGCCTGAGTTTTACTTTGTTTATTTCTTAATTGTCGGAAATTGAGTTTCAAAATTTCAGAATTGTTTAGATTTACATTAAGTGCATTAAATTTAAATGGTAATAATAGCAGTGTCTTTACATCAATATAACAAGTTCCATGAAATATGTAGTTATTAGTTAACACTATAACAGATTTGATCCTTATTTATTAATTTTTAACGGTTATTGATTTGTTTCCAAAATGTTGCACCGTAGCTGGTTTTTAAGCACGTAATTTCACTCATGAGAATTGTGATAAACTGTTTGTATGAATAAAGAAGTTAATTAGCTATAAACCTAGAATGATAATATTCTTGAATTATTTCAGACACTATTGTTGTTGGACTTTGCAAGGAATTGAATTTTAGAATAAGCATCATTAAGACAGAAAATTGTCCTTTCACGGTAATGGCGTTTGTTGCGATGTTCACGTTCCTGTTAGTGCAAAATTGTTATTTGACAATTTAGTAACGGTGCGGATAATGAGATAGTTGCTTGGCTGTTTTGTCCAAGTTTTAATGATAGAAGCCATGTTAAGGTTGCTTGGTCAAATTTTTGTTGTCCAAACTTAGAATTTAGTAATAATTCCAGAATTTTGTTTAAATGAATCGAGAACTGCGCGAATTTTCTAAAATACGTGCAAATGCCTTACCAGAAGATATTTCATATATTTTATTTCTCAAAATTGGACGTCCCGATGTTGACAAATATTTTGACTGGTCCTAAACCGTACAAATTTTTATCTATATGTGGACCATTTCTGTCTTGTTCATGGTAGACCTTCCCATTTGATTACTATTCTTTATTTGATAATAAAGTTAAATATCTAAAAATTCAGCTTTTTAAGGAGTATTCATGTGAAAATACTACTGTCGAATATTATGAGGATTCATTTTCATTTGTGAATAATGATGGTTTAAGGTCAGTTAAGTAAATATCGTGACAGTTATTCACGTTTATTTTAAAATTTATCCTATTCCAATTTATGTTAAATGTTTCTAATCAGATCAACATCTCTTTCCTTATAACTTTATGTCGGCGTGATGTTATGTATGAAGAATCTGCTGGCAATAAATTCGAATAAAATTGTATGACCAATAGCAAACTCAAGCCGGTAGAAAATTTGTTATTTTCCTGACACAAAAAATTTAATTTCAACTTTTGATTGTGTAGAGCTAGTACAAACCGTTTGCGCGTCCACCTATAGGTTTTTATATTGGTGTTGCAGATGAGTCTGAAATACACATTTGTACAGTTGCGTTATCGGATTTGGTAAACTGCTTAGGATATTCAATAATTACATAATTGGAATATTTTCGCCTATTGCATACAGCAATTTATACTAGTATTGTGTTGTAGCTTCTACATGGAATATCAAGTTTATGAAACTCACATTAAATAACAATAAAATACGTTCTATTGGAATTTTATTCTTCGTATTAACAAACGTATATTGCTTAAAGCAACCATTAGTCCACTTCGATTTTGAATTCAATCATGGGCTTGTATCTTTATATTCGGCAAGAAATGGCGTTCTCACAATACAAAAACGAACAATTTCACTAATGAATAAAATTGATTTCTACAGGATATTCCTTGTCCGATTCCATTCTTTGTTAGGTTATTATTATGTTTTACATTCATTTAAATGTAGTTATCTGATTAAAATTAAAAATTTACGATTACGTTAACAATTAAAACTATGTCACTTGTATTCTTGCCGCTTGGCCAATACAGAAGAAATAACAAAGTATAATTGGCAAACCTAATCAGAGTTAATCTCTCTACAAGAAAACTAACGCTGAGCCAACAAGCAGAACACAGAACCCATCAATGAAAGTTGGAGAGAAGGCGAATTAGTGCTTTAAAGTTCAAGTTAATGTACAAAGTTTATTGTATATATATAATCAATTTGCTGAAGATTAATTTCATAATTATTGTTTTTTTTAATTTTTATATTTAAGTCTGCTATAAAAATGTTTTACAATTTATTCTTGGTTCGCCATTCAAAAGACATACATACGGCCAGTTTTATAAAAGAGTACATTTGTAATTAATGAATTTATTAGAGCTCTATTTCACGCGCACAAAGTCAGTAAAATTAAATCATTCAATTTCCATGAAACTAAAATTTTTTTGACATGATATGCTAAAATGATTGATGGATATTAGCCTTTGGTCCATCGTTTCTGAAAAGTTAGCAACCGTTTATAATTTGGCATTGATTTTTACGCAAACATTTAACAATACATTTGAATTATCATTTTCATATTTCAAATACGAAAAGTAATTTCGGGATTAGAATACGAGCTTAGAAAAAAATCAAAATTCCATTCAAATGTCCGAAGTTAAAAGGAAATTCTGTCAGATATATGAAACGTTTATTACGTCTTTTTGCTTCAAGTGCATAAAAACGAACGTACGCAGATATATTAGACAAAAAATAAATCTGATATCTTAAGCTGGGAAAGCATTTCACAAGATGAGATTTCGGATTATCATGATACATAAATTCGAATAAGGTCTTAACTGCTAAACATGCTTTACTGGTTGTGCAAGCAGGCTAGATATTTAATATTAAACTTTATTTATATATTTTCAATTCCTAGATATAAAAAAGAATAAATATTGAACATTGCAAATAAATTAGTTTTACAGGTTAATGTTTTGGACGTATCCTTACTACGCACTCTACTTCCTTTTCAATTTTTAGTTTGGTTTGCTTTTCAAAAATAAATATATTTTCTCTAACATATATACTGCAACCAAAAAAAATATATTATTTTATCTCATTTTTTATTAATTTCATGTTATTATTTACCTGTGGTGATAGAAAAATAAAATTTCGTTATTTTATAATAAATAACTATTAAGACTAAGCATTTTGGAAAACCGTAATAAAACATTCTGTTAAGTTATTATACGTTGAACAGAAACGTGGTCATGAATCTTCAACAGGTAAATTATGGCAGAAGATTGTTAAGTTGTTTGATGCAGATGGTTGCGATTTCGTAATCGAGCCCTCTATACCTACTTAGGCAATAAAAAGGAAACAAAATATGCAATATCGATGCATCATTCTGGTTATTTAATTTTTCATTAAATTTACAATAATAGTACCTTACTTTAGCAGAATTTCTTTAAAAATTTCTTTTGCATTTAGGCTGAATATACCAATCCAATTAAACTATCTGCCGCCAGGTTACTGAGTATACACCGGGAAGTTCACTTGATAATGCATTTCAGCACTTTTCCAATTCAGCCCAACGAAAGCCTCCGAAAATGTATATTTTTCATTTGTTTTTAGTATACCAAAATTTAATGATATTTTTCTAATTACATGCTCTCCTATGACAGAATATGAAATTTACTCCTTTTTAACTAAAAAAGTCAACATCCCGTCGATTATAACAGTATATCACTATAAATGTTCACGTTTAATTGAAAGAATATAATTTTGGTCATACATTTTTCTGTATAAAATTAATTTCATTTACATCTTTAATACAAAACATAGATTAATATGCACTTACTCTCACAGTCAATAAGCCAACTAGAACAATATATGGCGCAAATGGTATGGAAAATTCTCTATCATAAAAATGTCGTTAACTATATTTTATATCTCTCTTATCAAACGTAAATATTTTTTCCTATCACAGACAGTTTTTGTTCAATGTGGTTAGATAAATATCAAACTGGCGTTTGACAGTTGCAGTTTAGAAGAAAAAAGCAAATGAGTTTATTATAAAACTATTTGTTGCAAACAGGTTATGCCACATATATTGGCAAATAATGATTAAAACCGCTTTCTGAATATAACCATATAAAATTATTGTTTTATCTCTTCTGAATAGCAAGTAAATCTGCTAACATTGTGTACAGATATAACGCTCATTTACTAATTTAGGACAAAGAAAACAGTTTGTTTGTTTTCTGTAGATTTTTTGGAAACAGGTAAAGCTAATGTAGAAATGTTAAGCAATTCTTTACAATTTTCCGTCTAAATTTTAAGTTATCTCTATTACTATTGGCAATATAACATAAACCTGCTACTTTTCTGGTATTTTGTTAAAAGCCAATTATATTTTATCTGAATCAAGAGCTTTAGCTCATTTATTCTTTGTTTCTGAAAACACATTCATAAAGCTATACCAATTTCTTTTATATATGTGTTTCCTGATGAATGGCGACTTTTCTGGTGGCGCCCGAAATAGGCCCTACACAAAAATTATATTTGATAATGTAATATAGAACATCTGTAGGGAACTATCTACTACGAAATGGAGTAAAATTCATGTTAAATATCCGATAATTCGACTTCAAAGCCAACTCATTATACAAAGTATACACCGGTTTTGTAAGATATAATAACACATTGATTTTATAGATGCCTAGCCTACAAACTCTATCAGTAATAAGATCTTTAACATACCACACATGTAAGATTTCTCTACGGAATATTTAGATGGATACTGACACTGTAATACCAAAAGGAATGGTTTTCTGGATACCTAACCAGTAATATGACCAAAACGATGGTTTTCCAGGCAACCAGCTTGTACGGCGTGCCAACAAAATGATATTCGATATGGACTAAATTGCACCAAACTTAATTTATCACCAATCACAAACGTACATGTGACTGACGATAGTTTCGTTGTGTTGATTTCTGACGACTTCAGTAAGGGATTAAAGATTGCTTCAACGCTAGCTCGGAAACTTTTAACGAATTGTTTCAGATTTCCTTTCAATCACCAGATGTTTCATTCATTTTCTTATATATATATATATATATATATATATATATATATATATATATATATATATATTCTTATAAATAGGAAAACACAAATAACAAAGTGGATAAAGGCCATTTATTTCGTGAATACTAATTCTCTCTTATACAATCATACATATTTATACATTTTGGGTTTTCAATTGATTATGCTAGTGGTAACAAATCTGACTCGTTTTCACTGCTGTATCTTGTTTTGACTAGTTGGTGAGTCTGTATGCGTTTGTGTTTGTGTTTGCATGTAAAGGTCATTCTCGCAGTATTGCGATGTGATGTCTGAGATCTTGTCATTATTGTTTTGATAGCTTGAGAATTAACCATTTGTGCGCATTGTTCACTGTTGCATATACAAGTGCTATTTTTCCCAGTATAGTTGATCGTTTCACCTCGTTGCGCAAAGTTTTCACGTGGTAACAACGCCAGTGTTGATTGCAGTGTTAAACCTTACATTGTTTGGAGACTTCTGTCATCGTATGCGCCTCTGTTATTTCCACTTCAGTTTGTTGCCAATCCGATTGTATGTTTGTTGATTCTAGTCGAGGGCCTGTTTTTTCTTGGCTGGATACTAGTAGATTGTTGTTGAATTTTGTTATTCTTGGCCAGTCGATAAGAATATCATGTTGATGAAACTTTTGAATATTAAGGTCAGGTGCTTGTTGTTTTATGTAAAAGGCTTCGTAGATAAATAATAATTTTTCTGATTTTGCTTTATGTAGAATTGTGAAATTGGTCGAATTGACAGGGTGCCCCGTTGCCAATATATGATCAGAAATAGCTGATTTTCCTGACGGTGCCAAGCCTTTGTTAATCAATTTCTGTGGCAAATGTTGCTGGATCCTGCTTATCAATTGCTTCTTCGTACGTCCGATATATTTGCTATCACACCATTCATAATCTACAAATTCTCATGTACTATGTTAAATTAAAAAGAAATGGACATTATAAATATATATATATATATATATATATATGATCCTCTCTAGTAAGTATGTCCCGTACTCACAATGATGATCATGGACGGTCAAACGCCTCAGAACGTCTGACTGACGGTGGTTTTGCTATGCTGTTCGACGACTGGTTAAATATAATGGGATTGGTGTTTGCTACTATCTTGCAAACATAAGTTAAAGAATTAATTATCAACGTATGTTGTAACCACTACATCTTTCAAGCAAATTGAAAAAGCTGTGCATACATTTTTGTGTAACAATCGTATATGTGCAAATACCTATTGATAATTGAGGAAATATCAGAGTTAGCGTGAAAGAAATTTTTAATCTTGTATACACATTCGTTCCGTGCTTTCTGGATAATCATCAATTGTATCTGGTTTCACGTCATAGACACACTATATATTTTCTGAAATTTTGTTCATTAAAAATTGAAGTTTGCAAACGCCTAATTATGAAGGAATTAACGCAAGTAATATTTTATAAAACAATATAAATATTATGTTTTAAAATCGGTTGTTACACATTCCAGTGGCAAATGTCAGTGATTTGTAAAATCTATCAGGTAGTCATTAGCTGATTGCGTCGTACTTTGTTTTATTGAGTTATTTAGCAGGCGTGGATTAACCATAAACAAAGTATTTTGTTTACGGAAATTAGATTAAACCAAGTTACGAAAGAACGAAACGTGCTATCTAAAAAACACATGTTCAATACTGGCAGGCTAAATATCAATAGAAGCTGGCTTCAAATTATTTTTCAGCTAACATTACAATAATAGTTAAATGTATATAGTAACGCAAAATGGTAGCTGGTGATATAGGAATGTTCTTTATTTGATTTTTACGAAACTCAATATATACTTAATACTGCAAGACTTTGTAAGAAAAATAAAAACCACAATATGTTAGTAAATTACAAGTTTTAAAAAGATTACACTTCCCTGATAACTTGCTTATTTAATTATTCTTATTGGTGATTATATTTATAAGATGAGGTAAAAAACTTCGCTTAATAAAGGCCACATTTATTTCTCATTTTTTTCTCAAGTGTATTAATGAAGCCAGAACATATATTTCTAAAAAGCGAAGAAATGAAAAAATTATATATATATATATATATATATATATAGAGAGAGAGAGAGAGAGAGAGAGAGAGAGTTGGAAATAGCAAAACCGTAAACCGTTTACATGCAACATCCCGCGTTCAGGCTCAAAACTTTTTCGAATTGCGAAAAAAGACTACTTTATGTATATCCACTGCTGGGTACATTGCCGAAGCACTTCTTTTATTCGAAATTTTATGTGTCCCAAAGGCAAAATATGGCGATGTTTCGCAATTGCAGATGTGATTTCAAAATAAGATTAGACAATGGCGTTTAATTTACCAATCAATCCTTTTCATGTTATTAGTCGTTTGTTCTATCGTTATAAGTGAGTGGATCGACAACTAACGCGTGTATATTAATAAATAGTTTAGAAGGCCAAAATAAAGGGCTGCTTTTCATTTGTAAATGGTTAATTTTAAAACTTTTTCAGCGTGTGTAGATTATCCGTATATTTCATTTTTATGCGGAATCTGATTCCGCTAAAGTTACAATAAAAAGAAGGTTGTTGCCTATTTTGGGTATATTTTTGGTTCTCGATTTAACAATGAACTTCGGAAACTGCTCATTATAGTCATACGAGTTTTGACAGGTATTTCTCCATTGTATTAAAAGTTTGTAAAATATCGACTAAATCGTTCGTCTTGTTTCGAATAGCAGCCGCGAACCGCAGATAAGTTATAATGAAATGCATAAATGTTCTATAATTGAAATTCCGTACAGACTAGATATTTTTTTTCAAATAAACTTTTTTTAAATGCACATTCAGGAAAGGCGGATTTACTCTCAGATTACAAGAAAAAATAATAATAAGTGATTCTCCAAGACTACACAACCACGACAAATATAGACGTTATTTTGGAGTAATAAATAAAAAAAATAACAGTAATAATGATATTAATAATAAAAGGAAATATTTATAATAAATAAATTATCAAAAGAAAATGATTGATAAATACAACGATTTTGTTCGCATGAAAAGTCTTGCCTAGTTAACATACGCAAAAGAGGTAAATTACATCTCCACACACCACAATTTTACCTGCTCATGTTTAAGACAAGACGATATAGGCAATACACCCTTTCGAGATTTTCAATAAATCTCTTCATCTGCAAGATCAAACCTAGCAATTCCATCTGCATAACTAAAAGTTAATGTCCAAAAAAGACGATTTTACTATTGCTCATTAGGTGTTGCGCACCCACTAAAAAGAAATGACTAGAAGGATAAACCAAAGTCAGCACGAAGAAATTTATAACCTCATGTGCACACTTGTTTCGTTCTTGCTTGATACTCATCAGCAGGGCTGTTATTACGCCTATACCAAATATATATTTTATTGAGGAATGTTGGAATTTGTGTAAACCTGCAGTAGTGTAGCTCAATTCATTTAGTCCTTAACAGTGCGACTTCAAAGACAACCCACTATATATAATATATACCGAGCCTGTAAAAGGTAACAACATTGTATTTTTTGAGTTAGTACCTGATACCAACACTATGGTCGCCGATTTGTTACATAATACAAATACAATGCATTTTAATTTATGCTAGATTTTATTACAATTGAGAATAACAACTACTTCGGAACAACTGGTAATCAAGCAAATACATACGCTCTGGCCTCGATCGATAATTAGTTATTAATTTTTGTGATAATCATAAAATCATTGAATTCAATATTAAACAGCTAAATACTGTTTATTACGGAGAACTAATATATATGCAAGCATTTATTAATTGTTGCGAACCTAGTAACAAATAGTTCAGTTGTGACCAGAATGATATACCAAAGACAACGAGAACGGAAAGTATAATCTCACGCACATCGTTTCAGTACTAACTGCCGACTCATGGTAGACAGTTTTACACTTTTAAACACTATATATTTGGTAGAAGAATGTGGAATAATAGGACGGTATAATTTCATAGACAAATGTGTAAACCTGGAGTAGTGAAGCTAACGTCATACAAAGTCTCGACAATGTGACTTCAAGGCTAACTCTTTGTATGTAATATATATATATATATATATATATATATATATATATATATATGTATGTGTATATATATACATATATATATATATATATATATATATATATATATACTCTCTCCAAAGAATCTGAAAAAGGATACTAACACTATGGCTATCGTGTCAGTAACCGATACCAACATTGCAGTACCGAAAATGTACATGGTAATAACATGATGGATAGATATATAATAGTTAGATACTGATGATGATTTTATTGGAATTCTCTATAAGATCTTGCCTGAACTCAATTTCACGCCATTTTAGAAATATTTTGAACATGTGGACCACATTTCGATAAATGAACGGGACTTACACCCGCAGTTTCATTTTAGCTGGCTTCATCGTTCTCCGATTTGTCAAAATTTGTTCTTCCTGTTTCTTCAATTGAAGGCGTAAGTTAAACGTGACTGATCGAAAACATATAATAGAGCCTCATGTGTTTGTCTGAAGAGGAGAACTTTTCGGCCCATCAAAATATATATCTTTATTTAAAAACTAAATGTTATTTATCGGTAGTGCAAAATATCGGTATGAACTAGTGCGTTTTACACACAGACATTGATGCAGATTGCATTACTCGAGTTACTCTATTTATGGTGAAGGTTGAAGAAGGCCATCATTGCGTTCTTGATTTTTATAATCACCTCGTCATTTATGCTGCCTGAGCTATCGATACAGCTACAAAATTTTTTTAACTTGTCAACATTATCTAGATCTTTACCTTGAAGCAGAAGACTAAGAGAGATTGATGGATGGTTCTGTAGAAGTAGCTTACATGGAGTGAGAACAAATTTCTTAACTTATTTTGGAACGACAGCTGATAATCCATTCATGGTGGCCTAAATAGTATCTCGATTGTTAAAAAATAATATATTATTATCTATACAATCAATATAGACTATTTTAACGCCGGACCAAAATCTGACGCCTGCATCCTGAACGTTGGAGGAGTGATGTTCAAATTGTAAAATATAAAAGTAAAATATCATCCTAGAACTTAAAGGAACTAGAAGTGATTTTTTTTAAGTGTCCGTGTAATATTTCTAATTTTAGTGTGTATACCATCTTTCGCCAGAATAGCGAATAGAACACCGCGATAAACTTTGTCTTTTGCGCTCTCGATGTTTAAAAATAAGCCTATTTTGGGGCGATTATACACTAAAAAATTAATTGCTGAAAGGTACTGTTACAATGAAGTCTTCTCGAGTATGTAATTGACGTATGGTGTTGAGGCGACATAAGTTATTCGGAGCAATTTACCTAAATACAGCTAGAAGCAAGCTTATATCACGGCGGTAGTCTCCAAACATTTTAATGCCTTCCATGCGCTAAAACGATGGTTGACGCGCATCAATCATCGAACATGGTCTCCTTATTCCATATAGCACGAAATTATATCGCCATCATCATTAAATTAGGCCAACCTCGAATTGTCGAGATCTGCAGCTTCAATGTTGAATTGATGCGATTGCATTTTGCATTTCTTATCCTTATTGGTGTTCCAATCTCTTGGTACTTCCGGGAATCAGAATAGACACAGGTTCCCACGAAAATTATATTTTGTCTTGATAGCCGATGGATATAGACGACAGACATCGTTATGTATTATATTGATCTAACACTCACGTACTGATTCAGGAACTTGACATATGGTCGCACCTTTATCGAAAATAATTTGAAAAAACCCCTTTTTCCTTTATCATCACTTATAATGTGCTGGCCAGAATTGAATCTCCACAGGCTTGAACCGGGGCGGATTTGTTTCGGTGTATTCCAACGGATGAACAACGTAACACAAGATGCACAAGTTGTGCAGGTTTCTTTTTTATGCCAACGAGTGTGCGTCTAAATCAATTAGATCCTTTTCTGCATCGTTTTGGCTCACAGTTTCAACCAGCCGACCTCGAAGTTTAGTAACAGAATAGATATAATAAAAACACGCGGAATTTTATTCAGTAAAAATTAAAATTGACATCAGTTAGAAAATTGCGCTTCATCAAGTTAATCAGCTCCATTCCTATTGGGCATTCCGCAATTAGTCGGCAGAATCGTCGCGAGAGTGGCTCATAGCAGAATGCTGCATTTTATTTACTAGTGCAATCAAGCCATGCAATTCACACAACTTGTCGTTAAATACAAATTCATGTGTTTTGTATGAGCATTTATTTCCTGTGTACATTAAGTGTCTCCGCTGCCAAATAACAAACATTATGCCAGTTTTGGATTTTCCAATATAGTGTAATGGCTGATTTAGTACCGGAAGAAACCAAACAAGGCGTAAGGTTTCAAATGCTTCGCATCTTTAGGTTGGTTTCTTTACGAATGAACACTGATGAAGTACTTTCTAGAATGTACGCTTCTGGGATTCGAAACAAGGCGTATATCATTTAGAGTCTAGCCAATTCATTTTTTATGCCGCCTAGCCCACCACTAAACGCAATTTAAACTAATATACCAACAGAGTCTTTCCGTTCAAACTCTCCTTCAGAATAATAATAAATTTCGTAACAGCTTCTGCTGATCTGTAGTTATTAAACAGTAGCCGTGCCATCTGAGATAGTAATATTGAATAAAAGGAAATATATATAGGTCATATATATATATATATATATATATATATATATATTCTTTTGAAAATACAAACTATAATAAAATTCATTTCCCCTTCTGTACAAAACAAAAAATTTTATCAGATATAAGAAAATTTTCTTTCGCAAGTCTTCTCAAATATCTACTAATGAACATATCTTTATTTATAAATTGGAAAGCAAAACAAGATAGAAATATGTGAACGTAGAGAGAGTGTGAAAAATAGAAACCAATCAAATTGCGTGCGTCACATCCAGTTCAAGCTCAATGCTTGTACGTGCTTCTTCTGCTTACATAAATCCAGCTGCAATTTGTTTATCCATAAGGCTTCGTATGTGGCTAGCTCCCTTTTGTTTTTGCATTTAGTAATTACTTTGAATGCTACGTATATAGAACATAAGAGCGAGGTTTCGTTGATGTATTGCGCAATAGCAGACCTGTATTCACCATTTGATTTAAAACAGGCGTTCAAGTTGCAATGTTCCCTCATTCGGGTAATTAACCGTCTCGTATTTTAACCTTCTTTTGGCCATTGAAATTGTGAAAAATACTCTGTTGGTCATAACGTGTATCACAATTTTTTTCTATGTCTAAACGAAATAAATTGTCCTGATGATTGGTTTTCAATAATTGCCTGGTTTATGTTCTGTTTAAATCAAGGGGAATTGAGAAGAATGTCGTATTCTTAACATAACTCATCAAATAGTCCTCTTTTGGTTAAAAAACTGAATCTGGAGGATTTCTACGTTTATAATAAATTAATTGGTACGACAAAGGGTGATGAATAATTATTTCCTGTGGTTGGTAGGAATGATGTGAAAGCCTTCGGAGTAAGGTGGCCAATCAGCACACTGCCACCACAAACTCGAACTCAACGTGTACTTTGACAATAAGGATCAATATGGCAACTGCGGAACCGAAAGTGACGATCCACCACTCAAAAAAGGAACTCGTGTATACGTTAAATAAATAAATTATTCTTTCCATTTTATACGATTAAACCATAAATGATTGCGCAAGTTATGCTAAAAGTTATTTAAATCAAGTTGGCGAGTTTGATATAACCACAAATCCTATTGAAGTGATCCATTCGCACAACATAGGAAAATTACCGGTAATCACACGATATGATACGTTTATACCTTCCATGTACAACATAAGAACACGATGGCATGCAGACACGCATGGATTAAATAGCATATTAGATACGTGGCTCTCACCTCCGGCGGTCTTGCTTACAAAGAATTTGATACTAAATGTCCGCTCAACGATTTATAAAATAGAAGCATAAACGGAGAACAAAATTATTTATTTTGTCTTAGCAATGTATGAGGCGTTGAATGATAGAAGACAACATTCGTTTCTGGAATTATTATAATCAAGTTTGCGGTCTTGATATAAACACCTGACCCATTAATTACTTACATATGTCAGTATAAACTAAGAATTGTATGGTGTAGAAAAGGCAATTCATCCAGTAGACCGGTTTCGTCCTTATTGGGAACTCATCAAGTACTAGCCAGAATTTGCCGCGGAAGTTCAGCAATTTTATCAAAATTGCTAAACGCATTTTATAATTAACAAAACCTAGAATTAAAGCCATTTTAAGCATTGCTCTATATTTTGCAACAACAAACTTGCAAACCCATGGTACATTGCTTTAATTGGTTGAATTAAATGAAAATTACCAATTCGGTATGCCTAGAATACAAGCTGCGCAATAGGTGAACTCTATAAAGTCCGCACTGTACTACTACTGATTTGTAGCCATATAAAAAAGCACAGTATTACCAAACACGCTTCGTCGTTTTCATTACGTAAGAGATTATTGCCGTGAACAAACGTGAACTTGGGTTCAGTACGAGCCATAATTTACCATTTACCACGAAATTCCAACCATATTGCACAAAGTTATTGAGAAAAAAATTTTTTCGGGTCATTTAATAAGTTTTTTAAGGAAAAATTTTTTTCAAAACGAACACGGCCTATGACATTAATGAAAACGGATGATTTTCGGTGTTTGCTTATTTGAAATGTTCACAAATTCAAAGGCATTGAAACATAAGCATTGACTCAAAATGCAGTTATATTACAAAGCCATCGAGTTAGCTCTTAACGGTCAAATTAACTGATTGAAAAATAAATTATATACATTATGAATATTTGTATTTAAAATATACTTTTAACAACGACCATAGACTTTGAGTATTCTAATGAAATGCTTTTTTCCCGAAAAGTCGTTTTGGCAAATGTAAGGAATTATCTAAAGCATAATTTGCAGCAAAACGCCTTTATTTAGTTTTGAACATCATGAAGACACTGTCGATTGGTCAACTGAGAACTATTGGTGTTTCGAGTTTTATTTTGGTATATCAGCATCCGTTATTTGAATGATTTGTGCTAGATTACGCATTGACTCATTTTTGGAGTGTGTATTTGTATGTGTTAGATCGTGTCTGTATGTGACAAGTCATGTGTGTCTATTTTGTTATAATTAAGTAAATCCGGACATCCGGATAATATTCTATAATGAGATTAATATTTGTGATTTCCGCTTTATTGACAGTCGCATGTTTTTCTCAGCATTTTATCTCTTATCGAATATGTCATCTATTGGGTTTTTTGCACAGATAACTGCGCAGGATATTTAGATTGCTGCATTAAGCGATGATTAAATGTGGCATTTTCTGCCTTTCGTTAATAATGGTGGTGATTTCGTTTGTGTTGCCTCTTCTACGTTACATTTCTAATAACTTCATAAATAGTATATTAAAGTTTTGATCGCACAGGTGGTGATAACAGATCTTTAACTGAAGCTCGCGAATATGAGGTAAAACCAAATCCGACTGTATTTATTCATTCCCATAATATAAAAAACTACTATTTTCGCGGTAAACACTGGACAGAACGCCAAGAGATCCAAAAAATGATGAATTCGGTCTACTGGATGAATTTTCTATTTTAAACTCTGAAATGCTTAGTTTATACTGTCAAATGTATTCTTAATGTGATCGGTGCTCAAATTAAGCTCGGAAACTTGTTTTAAATAATCATTATCACCGCTCGCGAAATTAATGCTCGTTTACTTAAATTAGAAAGCTCCCGACCGTCGCACGGACTGACACGTTTCGACCTTTCATAATTATCATTAGAGCACTGCGAAAAACTGAGCAACGAAGACACAACTGTAACTTATGCAAGATAAATAGACTTGGCGCACTTAACAAAAAGTATCAGGTATATTGCGATTTTATCTTCGTTAATCACTATTTCGTCGTGATGTAATGATGATCATGTACGGTAAAAACGTGGCAAATAATGTGACAGACATTAGTGCTGCGATGTTGCTTGACTGGTTTACGACAACGAAATTGGTAAACACCTCGATGTCGAAAACTGGACTTCAAATGTTGTTATCACCATCCGCACAATCAGTGATTTCTAGATTGTAAATCCGCCAAAAAATGTGACGAGTGTAGTAAAAAAATTATGCTCGTGAGTGTGCAAAAAATAAAGTCGAAATTTTGCGGTCAAGTGCAATGTGCAGAGAATTGCGCGTGAGAATCACACATTTGTTTACCCATATCTAATATATTCATTTCTATCTAATCTTTGTTAGTCGGCATGAATCCGAGCTCTGTAAATTATCATGGACGGTCGGAATGCGTCTGCACGTAGGGCTAATGCTAGATCTTATATCTTCTCCAACTGATTTTATAAAATGGGAGTGGTACTCAACTCAGGTTAGCAAGACTGGCGAAGCAAATTGCCTTCTTCTACACATAATTGTCATTCAAACTCAAAATTCATCGAGATTTTACCCATACGATCAAATATCAACACATGACAACCACAGGGAAAGAAATAAATTTGAATTTTTTTGTTATTTATTAATTAAATTGCCTCTTTTATGAAAAGTATTAATTTGCACGATCATTTATTGTACTTTTTCTGATACATATAAATTTATATATTTTTTCAACGCAAAGTTTTGCTTATATTAGACGTACTTACGTGGTCCCTCGTTTTACTCTTACAATTGATTTTACTCAGTTCTTGATTTATTTCGAAATCTTGTGAAGCCTATTTTTATATAATTTCTCTACACACAATACAATGACAGTTTATAAAATATTGTGAAATTTAATATGATTAACATTGTTTATACTTCTAACTATCTGGTACCAACAAATGAATTTCAAGATAAGATAAATCTGAATAAAATGTTGAATTACGACTACATTTGTTCACCTGTTACAGGCTTGTTATATATTACTTTTAGTGAGTTGGCTTTGAAGTCGCATTGTCGATGAATTTGTACAAAATTTACTTCATTACTGCTTGAACGCTGGTTCGTATAGAAGATATTAACGTTTTATTTTCCAACATACGTCACCTAAATATACAGTCGGTATTTGGCGCAGTGCCGACTCCTACAGATGAGTCACCAGTAAGCGCAAAACGAATGTGCACACGAGATTATACCTTTCCTTCAGGCTGAAAAAGTTAATCATTGTGGTCCTATTTAAAAAAATGTTACTAGGTACGCAGTTGATACTTTTATATTTTGATTAGGAATGTTATTGATTAAGGTAAGGGCCCGTCTTAAAACAGTGTATTTAAAAGCTATTGATTCTACATTTATGCTTTGTTTAACGTCCGATTATACTAGGGCCCTATAATTCATTTTCGTCCTGCCACATTTTAAATACTTCGATTTTTACTTAACTTTACCTACAACATTCAATATTATTGTTTATTTTAACAAATGTGGGTGAATTTTGCACATTAATTGTGTAAATTAGCGTGCACTTTCTATGTTTAGGTCAAAATGGAGACTAAAAAACTAGACTTGTTTTTGTGCGTATATATATATATATATATATATATATATATATATATATATATATATATATATATATATATATATATATATATACATATATATACGTGTGAAGTCTTTAATTTTAATTCACTTGAGTTTTCTTACTAATTAGCAAAATCTCAGTTTATATTTAAAATAAATTATAAAATGCATTTCCTCTGAAACATCAAATATTTGTCTTACATATAAGTCCCAAGTATCTAGGCCTGAATATATATATATATATTTACATTTGCGACATTCATTTAATTGAAGCAGAAATAAGATGTGTTACATGGAATTTTCCAATTTTAACCTTGAATTGGCTTCAGTTCAAATTCAATTTTCTTAAGTTTTTTTGCATGTCGAAAATAAACTGCTATTTTTAACCTCAGTATTTCTTACAATGAAAACGCATTTATGTATAGCAAATTTCTGAAAGGAACTATTTTTTGAAACTCGTAGGTTTGCGCACAATTTAATGCATTTGGGACACCTTTTAAATTGAACAAAATATGAAGCGTTGTGCATAAGCAAATTGCAGATAAATTTATGCCAGATTCAGGAGAAAGTACGGATTAGTAGCTTGAAATGATGTGAAAAATGTAAATGTTTTGACGATAAAATTTTTAAAACACCCTCATCATTTAATTATTTTAGTGCTTTCTGGTTTTACATTATATAAATATTTTCAGTTTTATTTCTTCAGAAGAATGAAAGGGATTTTTAGGTAGTCTGAAAGAAATTCTAATTTTTCTTTGCGTATGAAAATCGCACAGTTTATTTTTTAATGTTCAGACCATAATGTACAATTGTAATTCCACACTGCATATATTTGGATTCATGTGCTATTCTAGACCAGCTTATGGGTTTTCTGCTAGAGCATTTCAATTGTAAAAGGCAAAATACATGAATTATTAGATTTTTAATTATACGGATCTGTTCATTTTAGCATTTTCAAGTATCCGTTTTATACATAATCCGTTATCTTAGTTAAGAAATCAGGTACACATTTAAAGGTGCTGTCGGCTGTATGAAATTTCTCGTGCTGTTTACGGTACAAGACGTGGCTGGTCCTCACATTTTAATCATCAGGAGGTATTTTATCTTACATAACAAAGTTTCTTACGATGTTTACTATGCGCGCTATTGCAACTTGTATCCTTAACACAGACAATATACGCGCTATGGTGTGTGCCGTTGTAAAAAAATTATATGCATATAATTTCCAGTTATTTTTAGTAGAAAAAGTAAATTTATCTGATTCAGTGAATACATAGATTATTAACGCTGCTGCAGAAGCCAATGGGTCTTTCAAGGATTTGCAGTTGCACCCATGTAGCAGACCAATTTATCGAAATGCTATTGGTTTGGTTGCCATTTAGGCGCGCGTTGTCCTGCAATTTTCTTTAACAGAATTACGCAACCCAATCTTTCATTATCATCCTACTTAGCGCAATGTAGCTGACATCTATGCTATTTGTCGTAGTCTGATGCTGTGTTATAACTGCTTTATGCTACCCACAGGAATGAGAACAATAATTCGAGCTGGCTCACCGGCCAGGCAAACAATAAATCTGCCGTTAATTACAATAAACCCAAATAAAGTTTAAAATTTCGTTGCTTCATAATTTAAATTTAAACTACAATCTTCGATTGAATAAAAATTCCGCGTAATATGCGAATTGCACGGATTGCTGTTTTTAAAAATAATTTAACTAATAAATATTAATATTCTTTTATATAAATATCTGTTGTGAATTTAAAAATTTTTTTCCTCAACGGAACGAAAGCGTGATCTTTGTGGAAGCGTTCAAAATCATAGTTTGTATTCGCAAAAGATGCAGTTTCAGAGAACCTAGGATGCGTTTCAGTTATCTTGATGTGTGTAAAAAATGATTTACTGCATTTCACGTCGCGGACATGAATAAATGCGCAGAAACACAGTGAATATAATCAAATTAAAATATCATAGACTTCCTCGTTTTGATAATAATTATTTTTTTAAATTTTTTTGCTTATTTTCGGAGGAAGCAAACATTTTTTTTTAAACAGAAATTTTGATGAACACATTTTCAATGACAGAACGAAACCACCTTTTCAGAGATCAATAAACACTGCATTTGGTTGTGCATTATTAAAATGAATTTTAACTAAAGAATTAAGGCTGTTTGGAGTTGTTCACTTTAATAGCATTGATTAGAAATAGATTCCTTTAAATTTTGTGTTACATGTTATCGAGTTTAGATTAGAGTTGGGACCGGAATTTTTGGCGATAAGAGGCATAAAAACAGAATTCAACATTTTTATACTCTCCTAAGTCGCGAAGAAGTGGACTTGACTATAATTGAATTAGAAGGCCAATCTGAAATTTTGACGAGAGCTGTCGTTAAATCCTTTACAAAAAACATTCTTTTAAGTAAAATGACTTGAAAACACTAAATTACACGTGACTGTGCTATGCCGCAAAATGGAAATAATGAATAAAGTTTCAACGCGGCATTATTTTGTCGCATGGCCTTTATAATTTTGGATACTGAATATAAAGACGGATAATTGGTCAAAACATATATGTAATATTAGTTAATTCAACAAATTTGGCATTTAGCTTTGATAATAGGCAGCAAAGGCATGACAATTAAGTGAGCATACGAAGAAATATGGACAATTTATTGAAAATTTAGTTTTCAGAAAATACAAATTTTAATAGATGCATATTTTAAATATATGCCTTAATTAAAATTAAAGGCCAAGATAACGAAAAATGGTAAAAATCTAAATATGAATGCGTTTAAATTCTCGGTTTTAGCCAGCATTTGGATATGCGGCGAAAGTAAGTTTGAGAACAGAGAAATGAATGTGTCAGTATCGTCGGATAATATAGAAATATCTGGCATTGTGCATTTATGAAATTTTAAGTATTGATAACTTTAAAAGAATATACATGAGATTATCTGTATATGGCAGAAATAAGCAAATTATGAGAGTTATATATATATATATATATATATATATATATATATATATATATATATATATATATGGCTGTAAATAAATATGTTTATATAAATAGATAGGGAAGATCTCTCCGTTTCTGAAGCGTATGTGCCCCAATACGAGTACAATCTAGGCAATTTCTGGACAATAAGTGAAGGGTTCTCAATGGAATAAAAACGGAACTGCTGGAAGCAATGTTTAGTTTGCAGTTCAAAAATGCACGTAACCAAAATTTTGAAATTAGAATTTAAATTGCTATATCTTTCCGAATTGGCATGGTGTGTTTTATTAGGATACAATGAAGAATTTATACATTAATATAGTCCAAACAAACTTCAGATAAAGGGATGATAAACAAGAAAATATATGTTTGTATGTTACTTCAAATTTCGTGTATTATTGTAGAATTGTTGCACAGTTGATAAGTTATTAGGCTCTGGGGTACGTGCGCTCACGTTTGGGGCCGAGTCGGAGGCGATTCTTGGACAGTAAATGAAAAGTTCTTAATAAGGTTGAAACCGATATACTCGATAAACTGTCATTGCTATCTAATAAAGTTCTTTCATTATACTATCAATTAGAAATGTCATTGTCTGATTTATAAAGGCACATCGCGAGTACCTATTTGTAAATTCAGTTATTAGCAGAATCGAAAAAAAATCAATCTAAACAAAAGAATAACTAGAAATCACAAGTTGGTGTATTAATATAAAGTGCGTCTAGTATGTTGCACAAGTTACGCAGAACGTAGTCTCAGACCTGGCTGCATGTATGCCAAGGTTAGATTGGAGATCACAGCAAAATCTGGACTTTCATTGAAGAGTTCCCAATAATGTTGAATTTGCCTTTGCTACCACAAATATTATTGAGTATATACTGTCTATATTCAAATGACAAAAATCCAGCCATTAGAATTTGAATCAATATAAGCTTCCAAAATGGCATTGCTTCATTTGTTTCGTGAAATGCATCTGATGAAGATCTACGGTAATGTAGATCGAAATATTATGAAAAAAGAAAATTACTGGAACAATGAAAGCTGCGGTAGTCAAAATGCAGATCAGGTAATAACATAAATTGGTTTATGTTTTCAAATGAAGCACAATTTGTGGCACGGTTTGCGCAGTATATAGCTAGGCCGTTTTCGAAGCATATGTGCCCGTATTCAATTCGCATAGGCATCAAATTCTGGCCAGTACAGAGGAATTGCCAATAAGTTCAAAACTGATCTACTGAATGAACATTCTTTGATACCGGATAACCTATTTAGTTTATACTGACACAAACTCATAATCAAAATCTATCATATAGAATTCATATATATATATATATATATATATATATATATATATATATATATATATATATATATATATATTAGTATCATCTATCTGCTCAACGTAAAAATTATTTTTTCTATGAAAAGCGCCATTAATTAATCTAAGTTACGTTATTCTGTCATCACATAGTTAAAATTATATAGGAAATATTCCTTAATTTTAATTTTTACGTGTTTTGCATTTCTTTGAATGATTAAATACATCGGTTATTTTTAATTTTATTTATATTGATTTGCATAGGTCCTTTTAATAATTTAGAATAAATTATTTGAGTGTTTTGTGCGTGCTTCAGTGTTGTTGATTATTGCAATATAATCGATTGATCCCTGAAGTATTGCTTAAACTATTTCTAATGTATCAAGAATTTCACATTTCTTCAAATTTCATTTTGGGTAGTGATTTCGGGTTACGTTGCCGCTTTTTTTACTTTTGACGTTTTTCGCTGATTTGCCCTTGTGTTTACTTCGCAGTTTGGATGGATTTGAGTAAATACAGCATGTCTTGTTCAACAGCTTTAGTCGTTACCATTGATATCAATGCTGTAGTTCATATTTATGATTTACTAAAAGTAGTTGCACGCCCACTGAATAGTTTTCCGGGAGTAAAAATGATGAGAAATCTATTGACTGGTATTTAGCAAACATCTACACAATTCAGACTAAATGATACAAACTATTTATATTTGAGCTGTGAGCTAAAAAAACTCATATCAGACAGCGGTAAATAAAGAAACGAACCATTTTTCATTCTAATACAAGTTCAATTAAACAAAATGAAATCGATAAAAATATGTGATTAAAGTAACTTTTTTTGAATTGACAAATATTTCTTAAACTCCAGCGCCTTACGTGTAGAACGTACAAGTAGACTGTATTGTAATTTATTTCAGAACATGAAAGTTTAAATAAACTTTCGCATGGGACTGCCAAATTCGATTAAACTAAACCCTATGTCTGTAGTTTGGTATTACAAAAGTTGTTGATTGAATCATATATATATATATATATATATATATATATATATATATATATATATATATATATGAAAACACAACCTTTATTACATGGAATAACATTTATTAATAAATCTTATTTCTACCAGTATCTACAGCCATTATTCTGGATTCGTTAGTATATTCGTTCATCCAATCACAACTCTACATTTTTTGTAACCAATTCACTCTTCGTTATGTGAGTCTTTTTTTGCGCAATTTAGACCACTCCTTTTGCGTAACGTCATGTGGGGTGTCATCGCTTTCATTGTAATTGCGCCCGTAATTGATGGGTGTGTCGTATTTTGCGGAACGTAGGCTATTTTTAAGGCCTGTCAGTTATGTCTTTGTTCCAGTCTAATCTAATTTCTTTTTGAATTATTTTCTGCACGTTTAAGCAGGGGTTCAGCTTATTAATTGCAATAGCTTCAAAAGCCAGAAGCATTTTCTCTTTTTTGCCTTGTACAGAACTGAAAAATTGTTACTACTAACAGCATGACCTGTGAGTAGTACATGTTCGCAAATTGCTGATTTTTGTGCAGGAGCTGCACCCCTCTTTAATAGTTTTTGAGGGAGATGCTGATTTATTCTAGTTTCAAGTCTCTTTTTTGATCTGCCGATGTACTGAGCGTTGCAGGTACATTGAAATTTGTATAC